>AWOL01S0065632.1:11995-36790 GCA_000715115.1 Nicotiana otophora
GGGGGGGGGGTTGCGTACGTATGAAGTGACGAGAGGCCGTGCATATCTACTACTTATGCTAAAGTCCCGGTAGTCTAGGACCCCCATCACCCCATACTTGAAATAATTACGTCTTTATTTGTCAATTGAATTGCTTAAATAATGATTTCGAGAAATTTTAAGAGGATCCCAAAAGAATAAGTTTCACTTATTTTAGGGTATGGATAGAACACTTGACTGCTATTGAAAACCTTATGTTTCTTTAAGTGTTTTCTATTAGTGGAGTGGGCCGAGCGCCTCAACAGATTAAATAGATGCATCTATAGTTCGCGCCGTTTGACCCTCGGTAGTGCACAATTTAAATATCGTTATGTTTGTTTGGGCCGTACGTCCTCGGCATTATTTGCGCATGAATATTTTTGGGATTTTATACTCATAACTGATATTGCTCCAATGTTTAAATGGAAGATAAATTTGGGATTAATAATTGTGAAAAAGGGTATTTGCCATCACTTACTGTTGATTTTTAGTATATTTATGGTAATCTATGCTCAGTTATAATTCAAATTTATTATCATTAGCCTTAGTAAGTGTCAAGTCGACCCCTCGTCACTGCTTCTTCGAGGTTAGGCGGGATACTTACTGGGTACATATTATTTTATGTACTCACGCTACACTTCTGCACTTAACTGTGCAGGATCTGAGGCAGGTGCGTCTGGATATCCACCCGACGCGCATTCTTGATCTGGGTTCGAGATTCCACAATGAGCTACTTTTCCGAGCCGTTCAGCAGTATGCCGGAGTCTCCCTTTTATTGTGTTTTTGTCTATTCCTTTTCAGGCAGTAGGATAGATATATTTTTGTATATTCTACTAAGTTGCCCATATACTTGTGACACTAGATCTTGGCACCTATTAGAAGACTTGTAATTTTGGGTTTTGTTCTTACGGTTATTAATGTTTCTCGCTGTTTTCATTTAATAATTTAAATCGGTTTTCATTAAATCTTTTAAGTAAAAGAAAATATCACTATGTGGGAAAAATTGTTAAAATGGGAAATCATTAGGTTTTTCATTGTTGGATTGTCTAGCAACGGTGCTGGACGCCATCACAGCATGATATAGAATTGGGTCGTGACAACATGGTATTAGAGCACTAGGTTCACGTATGTCTCACAAGTTTTGGGCAAGTCTAATAGAGTCTTGCGGATCGGTGTGGAGATGTTCGTACTTATCTTCGAGAGGCTATAGGATGTTAGGAAAACTACTCTTTATTCATCTCCTATCGTGTAGTTGATGGTATACTAAGTTTCTTCCTCTTATTCTCTCACAGATGGTGAGAACGCGCGTAGCAGACCTTCCAGACCCGGGAGGGGCTGCTCTCCCTGTTGCTAGAGGACGAGGTAGAGGCAGGGGGAGGGCACCATCTCGAGGTAGGGGGCAAGGATGTACCAGAGTTGCCCTAGTTGCACCGCCAGCGGATCCATTGGAGGATCCTATAGTTAAGGAGTAGGGCGAGGGGCCCGCAACAGATCCATCCCCAGTCGATTTCATGAAAGCACCGGGCTTCCAGGAGGTCATGGGCATTATGCTACGATTCATGGATTCTATGACCTAGGCCGGTTTACTTCTAACAGACCCGGTCACATCTCAGGCGGGAGGGGGAGCATAGACCCCTACCGCTCAGGCTCCTGGGCATGCAACCGCTATATACCATACCCTGGGAACTATCCCCGAGGGCAGGGCCCAGCCAGTTGCAGCAGCTGTACCTGAGCCTAGACTAGCTACAACCGGTGAGCCGCAGAAGCTTTTAGACAGATGGACTAGGCTTCACCATCCGGTCTTTGGGGGCGAGCGACATGAGGATCCTTAGGACTTTATTGATAGGTGCAGGGACAGATTGCACAACATGAGGATATTGAAGTCTCACAGGGTGGATTTCACTACCTTTTAGTTGGTGGGCAGAGCACGTAGGTGGTGGCCGTCTTATCTTCTTTGTAGACCAGCAGATTCTCCTCCCATGACTTGGGACCAGTTCACACGCCTATTCTTGGACATGTATATTCCACCATCTCAGAGGGAAGAGCTGCGATTCTAGTTTGAGCAGCTCCAGCAGGGTCAGATGTCTGTGACCGATTATAAGGCGAGGTTTTCTGAGTTGTCCCGCCATGCACTCATGATACTCCCTACTGAGGCGAAGTAGGTGCGGAGGTTTGTTGCGGGATTTCACTCAGGTATTCAGGCGAGTATGGCCCAAGAGGTAGAAATGAGGATGTCCTACCAGTTAGTAGTGGAGATTGCTCGGAGGATAGAGGGCTATCGTCAGAGGGGTAGGGAGCAGATGCAGCAGGAAAATAGTGTCTGTTACTCCGTGGAGTTCATAGAGGCCCCAATTGGGGGCAGAGGTCAGTTTAGGAGGGGTTAGCCCAGTAGGCCCCCATATCCAGCACCGCCGCCTCCATGGGGTGCTCTAGTGTGACCCTATTTTAGCGCTATGCCAGAGAGTTCATATCGCCCACCATCTATTCAGGGTTCTTTCGGTGGGTATTCAAGCCATCAGGGTCAGACTTCAAGGTAGCAAATCACTGCGCCGAGAGGTTGTTTTGAGTGCGGGGATCTTAGTCATGTGCGAAGGTTTTGCCCAGGCTCTGGGGCAAGGCAGTGCAGCAGGGCCATCAGCCCATGATTACAGCTCCAGTAGCTGCACCAGCCGTCCGGCCGCCCAGAGGCGTAGGGCAAGTGGGTAGACGCCGTCCCAGAGGTGGAGGTCAGGAAGGCAAAGGCCAACCAAGTAGCGCTCCAGCCATATTTTATGCTTTTCTGGCCAGGCCAGATGCAATGGCCTTAGATGCCGTGATCACATGTATTATCTCTATCTGCGGTAGGGATGCTTCAGTATTATTTGATCCAGGATCTACCTATTTGTATGTGCCATCCCTGTTTGCTCATTTTCTGGATATTCCTCGTGAGTCCTTGGGTACTCCTGTTTATGTGTCCACTCCTGTGGGCGATTCTGTTATTGTGGATCGGATCTATCGGTCCTATGTGGTGACATTCTGTGTGTACGAGACTAGAGCAGATCTTCTGTTACTTGATATGATCGATTTTGAGGTCATCCTGGGCATGGACTGGCTATCTCCATATCACGCCATCCTTGATTGGCATGCCAAGACTGTTACCTTAGAAATGCCAGAGTTTCCAAGGTTGGAGTAGAAGGGTTCATCTGTCAGTACATCTAGTCGATTTATATCTCTTATGAAGGCTCGACATATGGTCGAGAAGGGTTGCTTGGATTATCTAGCCTATGTTTGGGATACTACTGTAGAGTCTTCGATGATTGGGTCAGTGCTAGTAGTTCGGGAGTTTGGCGATGTGTTTTCCTCTAACCTCCCACACATGCCACTAGAGCATGATATTGATTTCTGTATTGACTTGGCTCCAGGCACTCAACCTATATCTATCCAACCGTACCAAATGGCTCTAAAAGAATTGAATGAGTTGAAGGAACAACTTAAGGAGTTTCTAGTAAAAGGGTTCGTCAGGCCGAGTGTATCACCTTGGGGTGCACCAGTATTATTTGTGAAGAAGAAAGATGGGACTATGCAGATATGCATTTATTACCGCCATTTGAACAAAGTCACCATTAAGAACAAGTACCTGTTGTCGCGTATTGATGATTTGTTTGACCAGTTGCAGGGTGCTAAGGTATTTTCTAAGATTGACTTGAGATCGGGGTATCATCAGTTGAAGATTCGGGACTCAGATGTTCTGAAGACTGCCTTCCGTACTAGATATGGCTATTATGAGTTTCTAGTGATGTCCTTCGGCTTGACCAATGCCCCAGTGGCGTTTATGGATTTGATGAACAGGGTGTTCAGGCCTTATATTAATTCCTTTGTTATTGTCTTCATTGATGACATCTTGATTTACTCACATAGCATGGAGGAGCACGGGCAGTATTTGAGGCTGGTGCTTTAGACCTTGCGGGAACAGAAGCTATATGCTAAGTTCTCCAAGTGTGACTTTTGGTTAGTTTCCGTGGCATTCTTAGGGCATGTGGTATCAGGCGAGGGCATTAAGGTGGATCCCAAGAAGACCGAGGCAGTTCAGAGTTAGCCTCGTCCTACTTCAGCGACTGAAATCAGGAGTTTCTTAGGGTTAGCAGGGTATTATCGCCGGTTCGTGGAGGACTTCTCATCTGTTACAACACCTTTGACTAGATTGACCCAGAAGGGTGCTCAGTTTTGTTGGTTCGATGATTGGGAGGCGAGATTTCATATGCTCAAGACAGTTTTGACCACAACACCAGTCCTTGTGTTGCCTTTCGGTTCGGGGATATATACTGTGTATTGCAACGCTTCACGCGTTGGCTTGGGTTGTGTATTAATACAGGAAGGGCGAGTTATTGCATATGCTTCATGTCAGTTGAAGCCCCATGAGAAGAATTATCATGTGCACGATTTGGAATTGGTCGCGATTGTTCATGCTCTTAAGATCTGGAGGCATTATCCATATGGGTTGTCTTGTGAGGTTTACACCGATCATCGTAGCTTGCAGCATTTGTTCAAGTAAAGGGATCTCAATTTGAGGCATCATAGATGGCTTGAGTTACTGAAGTATTATGACATCACCATTCTTTATCACCCAGGCAAGGTGAATGTAGTCGCGGATGCCTTGAGCAAGAAGGCAGAGAGTATGGGTAGCTTGGCATTCATTTCAGCAGAGGAGAGGCCACTGGCCGTGGACATTCAGTCCCTGGATAACAGACTTGTAAGATTGGATATTTCAGAGCCCAGCCGAGTTCTTGCTTGCGTCATTTCCCAGTCTTCATTATTGGAGCAGATCAAGGCTCAACAGTTTGATGATCCGCACTCGTTGGCTCTCAGAGAGACATTACTACAGGGTAGTTCCAAGGAGGTTTCTATTGGCGAGGAGGGTCATCTATGTGTTCCCAATATCGATGGCCCGAGGGAGAGGATCCTAGAGGAGGCGCACAGTTCGCGATATTCCAGTCACCTAGGTGCTACGAAGATGTATCGTGACCTGGGGCAACATTATTGGTGGCGGCGGATGAAGAAAGACATAGTTGAGTATGTAGCTATATGCCTGAATTGCCAGCAGATTAAGTATGAGCACCATAGGCCACGAGGCCTACTCCAACAGATGACTATACCCGAGTGGAAGTAGGAGCGCATCACTATGGACTTCGTAGTTGGGTTTCCGCGGACTTTGCGGAAGTGTGATGCAGTTTGGGTCATTGTAGATAGATTGACCAAGTCGACACACTTCATTCCTGTGATGACTACATATACTTCAGAGAGATTGGCCCAGGTTTATATCCAGGAGATAGTTCGGCTACACGGTGTGCCCATTTCCATCATTTCAGACAGAGGTCCTCAGTTTACTTCACATTTCTGGAGAGCGATACACTGTGAGTTGGGGACCCACGTAGAGCTCAGCACAGCATTTCATTTGCAGACCGACGGTCAGTCGGAGCGGACAATTCAGATATTGGAGGACATGCTTAGAGCATGTGTGATTCACTTTGGAGGGTTGTGGGATCGATTCTTGCCTTTGGCCGAGTTTTCTTACAACAACATCTACCAGTCCAGCATCGAGATGGCTCATTTTGAGGCTTTATATGGTCGGTAGTGTCGTTCTCCCATCGGGTGGTTTGAGCCCGACAAGACTAAGTTATATGGTACTGATTTGGTGAAGGATGCTTTGGAAAAGGTAAGGTTGATTCAAGAACGAATGCACACAGCACAGTCCAGACAGAAGAGTTATGCTGACCAGAAGGCGCGTGACTTATCATTTATGGTAGGGAGAAGGTTCTCTTGAAAGTCTCGCCGATGAAGGGGATCATGACATTTGGGAAGAAGGGCAAGTTGAGCCCAAGGTTTATATGCCCATTTGATGTATTGAGGCGGGTTGGGGATGTTGCTTATGAGCTTGATTTACCTCCCATCTTATCAGGAGTTCATCCATTTTTTCACATGTATATGCTCTGGAGGTATCACGCCGACTTGTCACATGTGTTAGACTTCAGCACAATTCAGTTAGATGAGAGCCTGGGTTATGAGGAGGAGCTAGTTGCCATTGTTGCTAGGCAGGATTGCCAGTTGAGATCCAAGAGGATTTCAACGATAAAGATTCAGTAAAGGGCCAACCAGTCGAGGAGGCGACCTGGGAGTCCGAGGAGGACAAGCGAAGCCGATATCCTCATTTATATAGCACTCCAGGTATAATTCTTAACCCGTTCGAGGATGAACGTTCGTTTAAGAGGTGGAGAATGTAATGACCCGATCGGTTGTTTTGCTTTCTAGAACCCCGTTCCCCTAAATAAGACTTCTCGTACGCGCTTTTACTGTTTTATGACTTGCGGGGATGGTCAGTTCGGGATTTGAAAGGGTTCGAGTTGAAATCGGAATACTTGGTCCCTTATATTGGCCTTCAAAGGGCTAAGTTTGACTTTGGTCAACATTTTAACTAAACAACCTCGGAATCGAGAATTGACGGTTCCAATAGGTTCGTATGATGATTGTTGACTTGGGCTCATGTTCGGATCGGGTTTTGGATGACCCGATAGCGTCTTGACGCATAATAGTGAAAGTTGGCTCTTAGAAGGTTTTAGAAATTTCTTTAAATTTGGGTTGGAGTGGGTTTTGGTGTTATATAGGTCCAAACAAAATTCTGAGATTGGGAATAGCTCCGTAATGCCATTTAAGACTTGCACGCAAAAATTGGTGTCAATCTGAGTAGTCTAAGTACGTTTCGGAGTATTTGAGTGAATAGAAGAACTTGAAGTTCATAAGTTTGATTCAATTGGTTTTGAGGTGTGATTCTTAGTTTTAATGTTGTTTCGGACATTCCGATAGTTCTAGCAAGTCCTTCTTATGATTCTAAACTTGTTGGTATGTTCGGGCAAGGCCTCGGGGGCCCCGAGTACCGATCGGATGAGGCTCAGACCAAGCTGGGAGCATGGAGCCACAGCTGAAGCTCCCAGATCTATCATAAACGCACCTGCACTTGGCCAGCCGTAGGTGAGGGCTCGCAGGTGCGAGCCACAAGCTGCAGAAGTGAGAGATCAAGGGCAGCCTAGGAACCGCATATGCGAAAGATTGGGCGCACTTGCGCGACCGCAGGTGCGAGAGCTTTGGTCGCAGGTGCGACTAGGCCTGCAGAAGCGGCCCTTTCTGTCCACAGATGCGGAGACTGGACAACAGAGGTAAAAATGCACCTGCGAGGCCTTTTCCACAGGTGCGAGACTGCAGATGCGATCAAGGCACCACAGGTGTAAAAGTCGTTGGGCAGTGAGGGTTCATTTAATACGGACTTAGAACATTTTTATCACATTTTCTCTCACTCTTGGGATATTTGAGAGCTTTGAAGGAGGGGATTTCGACCTAGCTTTGTGAGGTAAGTAATTTCTACTTAATGTGAGTTTAATACATAGATTATGGGTAAATTTTAACATAAAAATTTGTAGAAATCATGAGTTTAGATGAAAAACCTAGGTTTTGATTAAAATAATATTTTTACCATGAAAATGATTATGGAACTTAGTGAAAATCATTTATTTATGTTCCTAAAGTTATGGGTAACAACTTTCTTTGAAATTTTCCGGAATCCGGCCACGTGGGCCCGGAGGTGAATTTTAAGAATCTTGCATTTAGGGTTGGAAAATTGCTTTAATAGTGGGGTATGAACTTTCGAGCGTAAATTGATTAATTTATATAATTCTTGACTAGTTTCGAGTCATTGGACACCAAATTTAGAGGTTTGAGTACATTCTTGAATCAAGAAGTGGCCTTTGAGACGAGGTAAGTCTCTTTTCTAACATGGCGAGGCTTCAGATTTCCGAGGACATGGCTCTTGATAGGAAGTTGTGGAGGTCGAGTATCAGAGTTGTAGGTTAGGAGGTACATATTCGAGTCTCCCTTACTTCGTACCTTTGTGAGGCTAGTCTGGTAGGGTTTTTATCGATGTCAACTAGTGGCAAGGTTGTGTCTTACTACTCTTTTGTTTTCCATAGTGTCGTGTCTATGTATTGTCTATCGCGTTTGCTTTACATCTACTTTCTCATTTTCATGATGTTATTTTTCCTATGGTTTATATTGGTGATACTGATATTGTCTCTTTTTCGTCTTCTTGAGCCGAGAGTCTTTTGGAAACAACCTCTCTACTCCCCCTGGGTAGGGGTAAGGTCTGCGTACACACTACCCTCCCCAGACCCCATTAGTGGGATTTCACTGGGTCGTTGTTGTTGTTGTATGGTTCGCGCCGTTTGACCCTCGGCAGTGCACAATTTAAATATCGTTATGGTGGTTCGGGCCGTACGTCCTCGGCATTATTTGCACATGAATATTTTTGGAATTTTATACTCATAACTGATATTGCTCCAATGTTTAAATGGAAGATAAATTTGGGATTAATAATTATGAAAAGGGGTATTTTCCATCACTTACTGTTGAGTTTTAGTATATTTATGGTAATCTATGCTCAGTTATAATTCAAATTTATTATCATTAGTCTTAGTAAGTGTCAAGTCGACCCCTCGTCACTGCTTCTTCGAGGTTAGGCGGGATACTTACTGGGTACATGTTGTTTTATGTACTCACGCTATACTTCTGCACTTAACTGTACAGGATCTGAGGTAGGTGCATCTGGATATCCACCCGGCGCGCATTCTTGATCTGGGTTCGAGATTCCACTGTGAGCTACTTTTCCGAGCCATTCAGCAGCATGCCGGAGTCCCCCTTTTATTTTGTTTCTGTCTATTCCTTTTCAGGCAGTAGGATAGATATCTTTTTGTATATTCTACTAAGTTGCCCATATACTTGTGACACTAGATCTTGGCACGTATTAGTAGACTTGTGATTTTGGGTTTTGTTCTTACGGTTATTAACGTTTCTCGTTGTTTTCATTTAATAATTAAATCGGTTTTCATCAAATCTTTTAAGTAAAAGAAAAGATCACTACGTGGAAAAAATTGTTAAAATGGGAAATCATTAGGTTATTCATTGTTGGCTTGTCTAGCAACGGTGTTGGACGCCATCACGACCTGATATGAAATTGGGTCGTGACATTAGGCTCGACACTTATGGAGTACATGGGGTCGGTTATACTCATACTACACTCTGCACTTCTTGTGCAGATTTTAGAATTTGTTCTGGCAGCGTACTATAGACTGCTCGGATTCAGCTACCCAGAGGAGACTTGAGGTATAACTGCACGACATTCACAGTTCTGAAGTCCCCTTCTATCTTATCTTAGATGTGTATTATCTTTCAAACAACTTGAATTTTATTCAGACTTTTATTTGTATTATTCTAGGAGCTCGTGCACTTGTGACACCAGATTCGGGGATGCATTTTGATGTTTCGGTAATTATGGTCTTCCGCACTTTATTTCAGTAATTGACTTCTGTTTAATTTAAATTATTTAAAATTGGTTAAGATTATTCTAATGTTGGTTTGCCTAGCAAGTGAAATGTTAGGCGCCATCACGGTCCCGAAGGTGGGAATTTCGGGTCGTGACATTAAAACTTTCCTTATTTGAATTAAGTAACAAGTCCTAAAGTTAAAGACTTTAAATTCAAATAAGATTTATCTTATATAATTCATTTCTTTATTTGAACTATACAACATAATTATATTTCCTCTCATATTACTTTTGCTAATATTTAAAATTTTGAGGAATCGCAGAATTATTATTTTATATGGCATATTTACAAATATTAGTTTGAATTCGCTAGCAGCCATGTGTTTGGAGATATTCCATTTCAAGATTCCTTATTACAAAAAAGGTTCAAGTTTGGAGAAAATAATATTTCTGTATATGTTTTTTTCTTGCGTAATGTATGGCTTCGAGTTTTTAAACTTAGATATAATTTAGTACAAAAAGTTCCAAAAAGGTCTTACACAAGGAAAACCCACCATTTAAATAAATGAACCAAGAATATTCAAGTATATTTGATCGTACAAAAAATAATTAAATTATATTTTTACTGCATATATATTTTTAAAAACATTTATTAGAAGTTAGTAGTATTATAATATGGATGTTGTGTTATTAAAGTGTCCACGAAGTATATGATTAAGCATATATGTAATATGATTGGATACTAGTATAGGAGCACGATTTTATAGCAAATTTGAAAACATTAACTTATGGAATATGCATATCACAAGAGATTTAGAGACAATTTTCATCTAATTAGTCAATCTATAAATATTTAATATATACCCACCGTATACATGAGTAAGACAAGATTTATTTTTAATAATATCTCTATGTGATTCGTAAGGCATGAACAACATAAGGATACAAGTTTTAGTATTTTCATAAAATGAATAAATGAGGATAAAGAATTTTTAGTTATTGGCAAATTATCATAAACAAATTTTATGCACCTTTGTACCTTTCAATCAAACATTACTCTTATGGAGTAACGTTTTTTACAAAGAAGCAAGGACAAGAACAAATTAGATGAAGAACCATTAGAGTCGATCTAAACCCTTAAATATGATTAACATTTATTATTTCAGAACTTACAATTATTTACTGCTTTCTGCTTTTGTTTTATTGCACAAATGCATGTTTTGTATATTATTTATGTTATTTTTAGAAGATTGATTCTTATTAATACAATATACACACATATACACTAAGATTAGTAAGCTATAAAATCATAAGTTGAAGGTAACCAATTTATGCTTTTTGGCTTATAAGCATTTTGGGTATTCAAACGCATAGATAAGCTAAAAACAAAACTTACTATAAGCTAGTTTGACAGGCTTATAAACTTAGTTAAACTTCTGGGGTGGTAAAAATGTTTTATCTTAAAATTTTGAGGTATTTAGCCAAAAGAAATATCACGACCCAATTTCACCTATATGTCGTGATGGCGCCCAACATTCTAGCTAGGTAAGCCAACTAATGAATTAAACATATATTCATTTCTTTAAAAATTATCCGAGTAATCAAACTCTTCGAAATTTCAAAAACTAAGAAAATAAGAGAAATACGATAGATTAAAACCCAAGAAAATAATTAAATATAAAAATTCTACCAGTCTATGTGCCAAAACCTGGTATCACAAGTGTATGAGCATCTAGTGGATTATACAAAATTCTAAATACTGTCTGAAATAAAATAGACAGAATACAAATACAAGAAGAGGCACTAGTTGCTACAGAACGACTCAGAAAGGCAGCTCACCACTAAGCCTCTGGGATAACGTGGATGCGCCCCGGTAGGTCCAACAATAGCACTAGTCTCAGGTCCTGTACAAAAAGTGTAGCATGAGTACGTAAACAACATGTACCTAGTAAGTATCAAGTCTAATCTCGAAGAAGTAGTGACGAGAGGTCGACTTTGACACTCACTATGGTAAATAACATTACAATAGAAATATTTAATTAAACATGATTTTTAGGCTAACAACAATAATTTTCTTAACAAGCAAAAATAATTAATTCCTTAAATTTTAATAAATTGCCAATTTATAAATTAGCTTTACAAGTTGCAATTAACATATCAAGGTATCGTGTAATTATTATTATTAGGCACGATTTCTACCAAGGTCGTACGGCCCGATCCAGAGTGTCGTGTACACTGCCGAGGAATATGCGGTGCGATCCATAGATGCATCTATACTGCCGAAGTGTTCGGCCCGCTCCACAAGAAAGGAGGACATTTTCTTATGTACCTCCGGAATGAGAGTATATATATTATAAGACTAATACAAGCGGATGTACAATTCTTTTAACAATTAATTAATTTATACAAAATTTCAAGTATATGAGATTTCAATCTTTTACTATTTGCCTTAACAATTTACAATATAATTCCACTATTTTAATTAAATAGAGAATGCAATTTTTCACAAGGATTTCATGATTAGAGTCCTAAACAACCCGAACTTTAGCATAATAGTAGCTACGCACGGACTCTCGTCACCTCGTGCGTACGTAGTCCCCCATAATTAGCAATAATTATTAATTTAAATCACCTATGGGGTAAATTCCCTCTTACAAGGTTAGACAAGAGACTTACCTTGTCTCGAAGTCCACTTTCCGATCAAAATGTCGCGTAAAACCTCAATTCGATGCCGAAAAATTTGAAACTATCCAAAAGTTATATAAAACAATTAATGCACGTTCAATAATTCGAAATTATATCACAGTCCCGAAGGTGGGAATTTCGGGTCGTGATAGTTGGTATCAGAGCACTAGGTTACATAGGTCGCACGAGTCACGAGCAAGCTTAGTAGAGTCTGAAGGATCGGTACGGAGACGTCTGTACTTATCGCTCAGAGGCTATGANTAAATAACATTACAATAGAAATATTTAATTAAACATGATTTTTAGGCTAACAACAATAATTTTCTTAACAAGNGGACATCTGTACTTATTTCTCAGACGCTATGAAGTTTAGGAAAAATATCACTTCTTTCTTATTCTGTCGTGCGATTTTATTCTATCATCGATGATTGAACCATTCTATTCTTATTCTCTCGCAGATGGTGAAAACGCGTAATATATCTACCGATGGACAAGGACCAGAGCCCCCGGTGGCAACTATGGCTAGGGGTAGAGGTCGAGGCCGAGGTCGTGCTAGTGGCTGAGGCAAAGGAAGAGGTAGAACTCAGTTTAGAGCTCGAGCAGCAACACCTGTTGTAGAACCTCAGGCGGATCTTCAGGAGGAGGTTCCATTTCAAACTGTACCAGTTGGACCAGTTCAGGTCCCGAAAAGATTTATAGCTACTCCAGTGCTTCAGGACGCTCTAGTCCATCTGGTGAGTCTTATGGAGGGCGGGGCCTAGAATGGTACATTTTCGGTGGCACCAGCCGTCTCACAGGTAGGGGGAGGAGCACAAACTCCCACTACTCCCGCTCCGGAACAGATGGCTCCCCAGAATCAGGCTCCAGCAGCCCCGCCAGTTGGGGTAGTTCAGTCAGTTGTTGCGGCACAGACCGGTGATAGGCTCGCCATGTCTTTTGAGGCCTTATTGAGACTGGATAAGCTTACTAAGCTCTTTCCAGTTCACTTCAGTGGTACACCTTCTGAGGACCCACATGATTATCTTGACCACTGCTATGAGGTGCTGCAGAACATGGGTATAGTTGAGACTAATGAGGTTGATTTTGTTGTATTTCAGATGACGGGTTCCGCTAAGAGGTGGTGGAGATATTATACATTGACCAGACCAGTTGGATCGCCTGCACTTACCTGGGAACAGTTCTTGCAGCTATTTCTTGAGAAGTTCCATCCTATCACACTAAGAGAGGAATATCGCAAGCAATTTGAGCGTCTACAGCAGGGTGGTATGACTGCTACTCAGTATGAGTCCCGTTTTGTGGATTTATCCAGTCATGCTCTCCTTTTACTACCTACTGAGGGAGAGAGAGTAAGGAGGTTTATTGAGGGACTCACTCACTCTATCATGCTTCAGATGGCCAAGGAAACCGGAAGTGAGATTTCCTTCCAGGGGGCTGCTAATGTCGCGAGAAGGATCGAGATGGTTCTTGCATAAGAGAGAGGGCAGAAGTCTGATAAGATACCTTGTCAGTTCGGTGGTTTCAGTGGTGCCTCGTCTGGAGGAAGGGGTAATATTAGTAGGGGTCATCCTCCCAGACCGTTTCATTCAGCACTTCAGACATCTCCCGGTGCTTCAGGGAGTCACGGTCCTATTATGCCTTACTCTGGGCAGCTATCATTTAGTGCACATTCAGCTCATATCAATGCACCACCACTCCAGAGTCACTACAGCGGTTATCCGGCCTATTCGGGTCAGCTTCAGCAGCCACGGCATCAGGATGGGTGTTATGAGTGTGAGAACATTGGTCACAACAGGAGATATTTCCCTAGGTTATTGAGTAACAGATCTCGGTAGCATTCTCGTGTCATCATACTGGCACCGGTTGCTTCATCGCCTGCTCAGCCAATTAGAGATAGAGGTTAGACAGCTAGAGGTAGAGGTCAGGCCATAAGAGGTGGAAGTCAGACCGTTAGAGGTTGAGGTCATCCAGTTAGAGGTCGTCCTAGAGACACAGTTCATAGTGGTGGGGCCCAGCCCCGATTTTATGCTTTTCTAGCTATGACTGAGGCCGAGTCATTTGATGCTGTGATCACAGGTATTATTCCAATTTTCCATAGAGATGCTTCAGTTTTATTTGATCCAGGAACTACATATTCCTATACGTCCTCCTATTTTGCTTCATATTTGGTTGTACCTTATGATTCACTGAGTGCTTCTGTGTGTATCTACATCGGTGGGAGACTTTGTTGTAGTAAATCATGTCTATCGTTCATGTGTGGTTACTATTGGTAGTCTTGAGACTAGTGTGGATCTTCTACTTCTTGATATGGTAGATTTTGATATCATCTGGGGTATGGATTGGTTGTCACCTTATCATGCTATATTGGATTGTCATGCTAAGATAGTGACCCTATCCATGCTGGGGTTACCTCGTTTAGAGTGGAAAGGAACTCCTGGTCATTTTACCAGCAGGGTTATTTCTTATATGAAGGTTCGGCGTATGGTCGAGAAAGGGTGTCTACCCTATTTGGCTTATATTCGCGATTCCAGTGCGGATGTTCCTTCTACGGACTCAGTACCAGTTGTTCGTGAATTTCCAAAAGTATTTCCTGCAGATTTGCCGGGGATGCCACCCGACAGAGATATTGACTTCTGTATTGATTTAACTCCGGGCACTCAGCCCATTTCTATCAGTTGAAAGAATTGAAGGAACATCTACAGGACTTGCTCGATCAGGGATTCATTAGACCCAGTGTCTCGCCCTGGGGTGCACCAGTATTATTTGTAAAGAAGAAAGATGGTTCAATGTGAATGTGTATAGATTATCGACAGTTGAACAAGGCTACTATCAAGAACAAGTATCCACTACCAAAAATTGATGATTATTCGATCGGCTTCAGGGTGCCAAGGTGTTTTCAAAGATCGACTTAAGGTCTGGTTACCATCAGTTGAAGATTAGGGCATCTGATGTCCCTAAGACAACTTTTCGACTCAGTATAGGCATTACGAATTCCTAGTGATGTCATTTGGGTTAACATATGCCCCAGCAGCATTTATGGATTTGATGAATCAGGTGTTTAAACCCTATTTGGATTCTTTTGTGGTTGTATTCATTGATGATATCTTGATTTACTCCAGCAGTCGAGAGGAGCATGAGCAACATCTTCGGAGTGTACTCCAGATATTGAACAATAATCAGTTATATGCTAAATTTTCAAAATGCGAGTTTTGGTTAAACTCAGTTTCCTTTTTGGGGCATGTGGTAACGGCAAAAGGCATAAAGGTAGATCCTAAGAAGATTGAGGCTATTTAGAATTGGTCTAGATCTACTTCAGTTATAGAGATCCAGAGTTTCCTAGGTTTGGCAAATTATTATCGTCGGTTCGTGGAAAGGTTTTCATCTATAGCAAGCCCATTGACCAGACTAACCTAGAAAGGTGTCCCATTCATATGGTCGGACGAGTGTGAGTTGAGCTTTCAGAAGCTCAAGACTTTGACTACGACGCCAGTATTGGTATTACCCATAGGTTCAGGATCTTATACGGTATATTGTGATGCATCTCACATTGGGCTTGGTGCAGTATTAATGCAAGATGACAGGGTGATTTCATATGCGTCGCGACAGTTGAAGTTCACGAGAAGAATTATCATATCCATGACTTAGAATTGGCAGCCATTGTTCACGCACTAAAGATTTGGAGGCATTACCTCTATGGTGTCTTGTGTGAGGTATTTACTGATCATCGTAGCCTTCAATATCTGTTCAAACAAAAAGATCTCAATTTGAGGCAGAGAAGATGGTTGGAGTTGTTGAAAGATTATGATATCACCATTTTGTATCACCCCGGAAAGCCTAATGTGGTGGCCGATGCTTTGAGTAGAAAGGCTAGGAGTATGGCCAGCCATGCTTATATTCCGGTTGGTGAGAGACCGTTAGCTATAGATGTCCAGACTTTGGCTAATCAGTCTATGAGGTTAGATGTTTCAGCACCTAGTTGGGTTTTAGCTTGCACAGTCGCTCGGTCTTCTTTATATGAGCGCATCAGAGAGAGACAGTATGATGATCCTCATTTACTTGTCCTCAAGGACACTGTGTGACACGGTGATGCCAAACGAGTTGTTGTGGGGAAAGATGGAGTTCTACGAATGCAAGGTCATATTTGTGTTCCTAATGTGGATGTGCTTCATGAATTAATTTTGGAAGAGGCCAACAGTTCCAGGTATTCTATTCATCCATGTACCGCCAAAATGTATCAAGATTTGCGGCAACACTATTAGTGGAGGAGAATGAAGAAGGATATAGTTGCATATGTAGCTCGGTGTCTGAAGTGTCAGCAACTTAAGTACGAGCATCAGAGGCCTGGTGGTTTGCTTCAGAAGTTAGAAATTTCTGTGTGGAAGTGGGAGCGTATCACTATGGATTTTGTTGTTGGACTCCGACGGACTTAGAGAAAATTTGACGTAGTATAGGTTATTGTGGATAGGTTGACCAAGTCGACACATTTCATTCTAGTGGCAGTTACTTATTCTTCAGAGCGGTTAGCTGAAATTTATATTTGTGAGATTGTTCGCCTTCGCGGTGTGCCCGTGTCTATTATTTCAAATCGAGGTACGCAGTTTACCTCTAACTTCTGGAGGGCTGTACAATGTGAGTTAGGCACGCGAGTTGAGTTGAGTACAACATTTCATCCACAGACAGACGGACAGTCAAAGCGCACTATTCAGATATTGAAAGATATGATTCGCGCTTGTGTTATAGACTTTGGAGGTTCTTGGGATCAATTCTTACCACTTCTGGAGTTTGCTTATAATAATAGCTACCAGTCGAGCATTCAGATGGCTCCATATAAGGCATTATATAGAAGGCGATGTCGTTCGCCAATTGGATGGTTTGAACCGGGAGAGGCTCGGTTGTTGGGTACCAATTTGCTACAGGATGCCTTGGATAAGGTCAAAGTTATTCAGGATCGACTTCGCACAGCTTAGTCTAGGCAAAAGAGTTATGCCGACCGTAAGGTTCGTGATATTGCATTCATGGTTGGAGAAAGAATATTGCTCCGGGTTTCACCTATGAAAAGTGTAATGAGGTTCAGAAAGAACGGTAAGTTGAGCCCTAGGTATATTGGACCCTTCGAAATTCTTGAAAGGGTGGGTGAAATAGCCTACAGGCTTGCATTACCACCTAGTTTATCAGCAGTTCACCTGGTGTTCCATTTGTCTCTGCTCCGGAAATATCATGGTGGTCTGTCCCATGTGTTAGACTTCAGCTCAATCCAATTGGACAATGATTTGACTTATGAGGAGGAGCCGATAGCTATTCTAGCAGGGCAGGTCCGACAGTTGAGCTCTAAGAATTACCCTTCAGTTCGGGTGCATTGGAGAGGTCAGCCGCTAGAAGCATCTACCTGGGAGTCCGAGTCGGACGTGCGGAGTAAATATCCATACCTTTTCACCAGCTCAGGTGCTTTTCTAATTCCGTTCGAAGACAAACGTTTGTTTTAGAGGTGGAGAATGTGATGACCCAAAAGGTCATCTTTAAATTTAATTATTAATTTTGTGTTCTAAGACCTCGAAAAGCATTATTTATCATTCCTCGACTTGCGTGCGCAGTCCGTATAAGTTTCGAGAAAGTTTTTATGTGACAAAATGGATTAAAATGTGAAATAGAGCTTTAAAACTCAACTGAGTTGACTTTGGTCAATATTTTAAGCAAACTGACTCGGATCAGTATTGTGACAGTTTCGGTAGGTACGTATCGTGATTTGGGACTTGCGCGTATGCCTGGAATTTAATTTAGAGGTCCCTAGCTCGAATTATCGCCAGTTGGCGAAAACTAGAAGCCTAAAGGCTTAAAGATTTCAAAGTTTGACCACGGAGTTGACTTTTTGATATCGGGGCTGGAATCCGATTCTGAAAATTTTCATAGGTCCGTTATGTCATTTATTACTTATGTGCAAAATTTGAGGTCAATCGGACTTGATTTGATAGGTTCCGGTGTCGTTTGTAGAAATTGGAAGTTTCAAAGTTTATTAGGCCTGAATCTATGTGTGATTCGTGTTTTTAGTGTTCTTGGATGTGATTTGAGTTTCAATTAAGTTCGTATGATGTTTTAGGACTTGTTGATATATTTGGTAGAGGTCCCAAGGGCCTAGGGCGAGTTTCGGATGGTTAACGGATTGAATTTCGGACTTGGAATGCTGCTGGAAAATTTCTGATGCTGGTTCTGGTTACTTCTTCGTGTTCGCGAGGGGAGTCTCGCATTTGCGAAGAGGAAATTTGGACCGGCACATTTTGTGCTTCGCATTCGCGATCGAGGGCACGCGTTCGCGAAGGGTCGAGGTGCAAAGCTTCGCGTTCGCGATAGAAGCCTCGCGTTCGCAAAGGAGAAATTACCGGAGAGGATTTCTGCCTTCTCGTTCGCGAAGGGCAGCTCGTGTTTATGTAGGCCAAGCCAGGCAAGGCATCACGTTCACGAGGTTCCCTTTGAGTTCCAAGGGAAATGTTTGGAAGCACAAAAATTTGCTTCGCGAACGCGAGGGTACTATCGTGTTCGCGAAGAAGAAAATCTGAAAAACAGAACTTAACTTCTGGAAATGGTATTTCGACCCATTTTCCACCATTTTCGATTTTGAGCTCGGGTAAGACGATTTTTGGGCGATTGTTACGGGAAAACATTGGGGTAAGTGTTCCTTATCCTATATTGATTATATTTCATGATTCCATACTCATTTACATCATGAATCCATGAATTTATGGAAGACAAATCAGATTTGTTTAAAATCTTCCAAAAATGTAAAATGAAGATTTGGAAGCCAATCCGACGTCGGAATTCGATAATTTTTGTATGGTTGAACTCGTATCGGAACGGGTATTCGGATTTCGCATGTTTTTCTAGGATTCGAGATGTGGGTCCCACTATTGATTTTTAAAATGAATTTTGGATTTTTATCCGAAAAATTTGTAAATTAATATGGAATTAATTCCTACGATTTATATTGAGTATATTGAATTATTTATGATTAGATTTGAGGATTTCAGACACGAATTGTCGAGGCAAAGGTTTATTGGATTCTTGAAATTTGGTTGCAAAGTGAGGTAAGTGTCGTGGTCAACCTTGACTTGAGAGAATAGAACCCTTAAATTATTTATTATGTGAGATGCATGTGAATCACGTATATGCAAGGTGACGAGTGTCTATACGTAGTCAAATTGATTATTTGTATAATTACTTGAAAAATCATAAATCGTTTTAAATCATGAATGAATTATTATATTAATTGTTTCACTCATATTCCTTGTCAAATATTAATTCTTGAATTCCTGTAATAATTGTTACATGCTTATTTTACTTATGTGTCTTAATTTCTATTTGACATTTAGCATACTAAATATTAAACTGCATATTTTCTCTATGATTTTCACAATTAATTGCTAATTGTCATTGTTTGTTCATAAATAAATTATAATTATTGTATGCCTTGATGCTAATAGTTTCTTATTGGACGTGGTATTTATTGGAGTAATTTTGATTATATTTATGAGTTGTTAAAATATATTAGGGTATAGGGTTGTACGCCGCAAAGGAATTGAAAGAAAATATATATTGGGGGATCGGATTGTACGCCGCAACAGACTTATTTAAAAGTCTATATTGGGGGATCGGATTGCACGCCGTAACAGACTTATTTAAAAGTCTATATTGGGTATCGGGTTGCACGCTGCAACGAAATTGTTTAAAATTTATATTGGGGGAACGGGTTGCACGGCGCAATAGAAACAAGTTGAGGATTGTGACTATTGAGTTGATTTCAATTATTAATATTATTTACTGGTCTTACTAATATTCCCGTTATTATTATTATTGTTATTACTATTATAGCGTACATGTTAAATGTAAGTGACCCACCTTAGACTCGTCTATCACGATCCCAAATTCCCTCTGTAGGATGTCGTGATGACACCTAGTCTCTAAGACTAGGTAAGCCTATCAATGTGGAATAACAATAGAAATCTGAAATAAATAATCTTCAAATTCACATAATTACATCTCCCAAAATCCGGTAGAAATAAGTCACAAGCTTTTAAGAATTTATCCTCAATATATCTATATATCAGGGTCTAAGGAAAATAACGAAGCAACATAATAATGATAGAAGAGGACTCCGGAGTCTGCGATGTCTGGACTGGGTAGGATGTACCTGGATCTGCATAAAAAAATATAGAGAAGCGTAGTATGAGTACAGCACAACGGTATCCAGTAAGTGCCAAGCCTAACCTCGGTAGAGTAGTGACGAGGTCAGGTCTGTCCCCTACTGGAATAATAAAAGACAAGGTGAATTGTTTAACAATATAATAAAAATTAAATGACAATGGAATTGAATCAAGTAAGTTGTCACCATTTGTTTACACAAAATAAGGGCAAATAATAACTCGTGAAAACAAAACAGAATATTTTTCAATTTTAAGAAAATCACAATAATAATCAAAGGCAACTGTGGCCATAAATCAATCTAAACAAGGGCACTCCGGAGGTACCGCTTCGTAGTCCCAAATAATAAATAAATTGACAATATCTCATTTCCTTATATCACCGCGAGAGCCTTCACATTTAATTTTAAAGAAAAATATTTTTCCCGAAATAGCATCCCGCGTTTTAGCCACCCTTATCACACCGCATGACTTCTAGTAGTTTCCCTACTATCCACGCGTATCAAGCCACCCTTATCTCACCGCATGCGTTTCAACACCCAGACCTTATACCACCGCATGCGTATCAATATCACAATATATCACAATTTGCACCTCAAGTGCTCAAATAATTTAACTTGCCAAAATAATTCAACAACAATATTTTTNGAGAGCCTTCACATTTAATTTTAAAGAAAAATATTTTTCCCGAAATAGCATCCCGCGTTTTAGCCACCCTTATCACACCGCATGACTTCTAGTAGTTTCCCTACTATCCACGCGTATCAAGCCACCCTTATCTCACCGCATGCGTTTCAACACCCAGACCTTATACCACCGCATGCGTATCAATATCACAATATATCACAATTTGCACCTCAAGTGCCCAAATAATTCAATTTGAAAAAATAAACAACATCAACAATACTTTCCACAACAGAGAGCTCACGGCTCAATCACAATGAATACAAAATCTTACAAAATATTCGGGAATAAATAACTCAGCAAAACTAATATTTAAAAAATTTTAATGTGTTGCCTCAGTTCAAAATTTAAAATATCAAATAATTCATATTAATAATATTTAAATTAAAAAAATTCAACCTTAAAATAATGCACAGAATAAAATAAACCACGTTTCAGCGAAACAGATAAAAACAATTAGCAGGAGAAGTCAAGCAAATTTAAAGTATATAAATCAGATCAATGATGGAGAATATAATAAATTTTAATAATTTAATTAATATGCAACAGTGATCTACACAATTTAAAAACATAATCTTTCACATTTATCCCGTGTACACACTCGTCACCTCGTGTACACGACTTTCATCACGTTACAATTTTCACATCAATACCAATCTTAGGGGAAATTTCCCCCACACAAGGGTAGACAAGTATTTTATCTCGACTTGCTCCAATTTAATCCACTAGTAGGCCTTTTCCTCGATTATCCAACTCTGAATGGCTCGAATCTAGCAAAAATAATTCGATACAGTCAACAAAATTTATAGAAATCAATTTCATAAAATAATACTACATTTTTCAATAAAATCCGAAATTAGCTCAACAATCGCACGTGGGGGCCACATCTCGGAATCCGGTGAATCTCACAAAATCTGACAACTCATTCAATTACGAGTCCAACCATACCAGTTTCACTCAAATCCGACTCCGAATCGACACCGAAATCTCAAACATTCATCTTTATGAGATTTCTAAAATTTTCCCAAATTTCAATCTCAAAACACTAATTAAATGGTGAAAACAATGATGTATTCGGGTATCTATCCAAAATTGAGTTAAAAACACTTACCCCGATGTTTTCTCTGAAAATCTCCCAAAAATCGCCTCTCCCCAAGCTCCAATTTGACAAAAATGGAAAATGCGACGAAGTCCCCTGCTTTATAACTTACAGTTCTGTCCAGGCCCTCGGCCTTCGGNAAAATATAGAGAAGCGTAGTATGAGTACAGCACAACGGTATCCAGTAAGTGCCAAGCCTAACCTCGGTAGAGTAGTGACGAGGTCAGGTCTGTCCCCTACTGGAATAATAAAAGACAAGGTGAATTGTTTAACAATATAATAAAAATTAAATGACAATGGAATTGAATCAAGTAAGTTGTCACCATTTGTTTACACAAAATAAGGGCAAATAATAACTCGTGAAAACAAAACAGAATATTTTTCAATTTTAAGAAAATCACAATAATAATCAAAGGCAACTGTGGCCATAAATCAATCTAAACAAGGGCACTCCGGAGGTACCGCTTCGTAGTCCCAAATAATAAATAAATTGACAATATCTCATTTCCTTATATCACCGCGAGAGCCTTCACATTTAATTTTAAAGAAAAATATTTTTCCCGAAATAGCATCCCGCGTTTTAGCCACCCTTATCACACCGCATGACTTCTAGTAGTTTCCCTACTATCCACGCGTATCAAGCCACCCTTATCTCACCGCATGCGTTTCAACACCCAGACCTTATACCACCGCATGCGTATCAATATCACAATATATCACAATTTGCACCTCAAGTGCCCAAATAATTCAATTTGAAAAAATAAACAACATCAACAATACTTTCCACAACAGAGAGCTCACGGCTCAATCACAATGAATACAAAATCTTACAAAATATTCGGGAATAAATAACTCAGCAAAACTAATATTTAAAAAATTTTAATGTGTTGCCTCAGTTCAAAATTTAAAATATCAAATAATTCATATTAATAATATTTAAATTAAAAAAATTCAACCTTAAAATAATGCACAGAATAAAATAAACCACGTTTCAGCGAAACAGATAAAAACAATTAGCAGGAGAAGTCAAGCAAATTTAAAGTATATAAATCAGATCAATGATGGAGAATATAATAAATTTTAATAATTTAATTAATATGCAACAGTGATCTACACAATTTAAAAACATAATCTTTCACATTTATCCCGTGTACACACTCGTCACCTCGTGTACACGACTTTCATCACGTTACAATTTTCACATCAATACCAATCTTAGGGGAAATTTCCCCCACACAAGGGTAGACAAGTATTTTATCTCGACTTGCTCCAATTTAATCCACTAGTAGGCCTTTTCCTCGATTATCCAACTCTGAATGGCTCGAATCTAGCAAAAATAATTCGATACAGTCAACAAAATTTATAGAAATCAATTTCATAAAATAATACTACATTTTTCAATAAAATCCGAAATTAGCTCAACAATCGCACGTGGGGGCCACATCTCGGAATCCGGTGAATCTCACAAAATCTGACAACTCATTCAATTACGAGTCCAACCATACCAGTTTCACTCAAATCCGACTCCGAATCGACACCGAAATCTCAAACATTCATCTTTATGAGATTTCTAAAATTTTCCCAAATTTCAATCTCAAAACACTAATTAAATGGTGAAAACAATGATGTATTCGGGTATCTATCCAAAATTGAGTTAAAAACACTTACCCCGATGTTTTCTCTGAAAATCTCCCAAAAATCGCCTCTCCCCAAGCTCCAATTTGACAAAAATGGAAAATGCGACGAAGTCCCCTGCTTTATAACTTACAGTTCTGTCCAGGCCCTCGGCCTTCGGTCCTTGGCCTTTGGTCCTCGGCCTTTGGTTTTCGGTCCTCGGCCTTTATGACCTCGTTTTCATGATCTCGGTGTTTTTCATGGCCTCGATTTTTCCAGCAGAAGAAATTTCCAGCAGCTGTTTAAGTCCAAATTTTGATCTGTTAACCATCTGAAACTCACCCAAAACCTCCCGGACAAAAACCATATATGAATTTAAATCATAAAACACGCTACGGACCTGCTCACGCACTCAAAACACTGAAAAAAGGTCGTCTTGACCCGATATTGACCATGGTCAAACTCCCAAATTTCTTAACCTTACTAGTCTCTCAACCAACGATCCAAAATGAAATACACCCAAGCTCCTCGGGACCTGTCAAATCATACCAACAAGTACTATAACATCATACGGACTTAGTCGAAACCTCAAATCATATCAAACAACGCTAAAACCATGAATCATACCCCAATTCAAGCTTAAAGAACTTAAGAATTTCCAACTTCTACATTTGATGTCGAAACCTATCAAATCAAGTCCGATTGACCTCAAATTTTGCACACAAGTCATAAATAACATAATGGAGCTATGAAAATTTTGGAACTGGATTCCAACCCCGATACCAAAATGTCAACTACCCGGTCAAACTTCTAAACTTAAATTCCCATTTTAGCCATTTCAAGCCTAATTTAACTACATACTTCCAAGAAATATTTCGAGCATGCTCCTAAGTCCAAAATCACCATTCGGAGCTGTTAGAATCATCAAAATTCTATTCCGGGGTCATTTACCCATAGGTCGACATCCAGCCAACCTTTTCAACTTAAGTTTTAAACTTTGGAACTAAGTGTTCCAATTCATTCTAAAATCTCTCCGGACCCGAACCGACTACCCTAGCAAGTTACATAACAGTTATAAAGCACAAAATGAGCAGTAAATAAGGGAACGTGTCTACAAATTTTAAAATGACTGTCCGGGTCGTTACATCCTCCCCCCTTAAAACAAG
>AWOL01S0065644.1:0-10056 GCA_000715115.1 Nicotiana otophora
ATGAGTACCACAAAGATGGGCACTGGAAGCCTGGAAGGGATAAATATTATCTTAGTATGGCTCTCATCCTTAGTAGAGAGATAATGCTAGACAACCCGAAGAGCCCGTGGATGGAGAAAAAAGGGAGCTAAAAGCTAAAGAATATCTTGTTGAAGTTTTCAGATAAAGTGATAGACAGAAATGTTAGCAGGGAATAAGAAGAGAGCTAAGAAGCATTAAGAGTAAGATGTGATACATGGATGACAATGGTAGGTCAAAAGATGACAACATTATAGAGTCTATAGTCAAGTAAAGGAAAAGACGAGAAGTGACAGTCCTTGAGACAACAAAAGGGTATAGGCCATAAAGTCATATACTCATTTCGAGAAATAAGTTCGTGACTCTAACGCGACTACCAGAAGGAAAAGTTAGATCCCAGAGTAATAGAAATCAGTATGGACTAGTGAACAAGATAAACTAAACCTGAATTAGGGACTGAGTGATTGGATAATAGTCAGCATCACGAGAGTTTCAGATTTCGTTCTAGCGATAATAAAATGGACAACAGAAGAAGATTCATGAGAAATTCAGAGAATGGTTATTCAGGAAGACGCTTCCCTAAAGCAAGAAATGTGAGCAAAGTTAAGCTTAAGGGACTATGTGTTCTAGTTACACTAAGTGCCACCTGCGCGAGTAAGGAATTTCCTTATCCTTGGTACAGAAGGATTACTGCAAGGCGAGTAAGGGTCATTGATAGTGTGAGAAGACGCCAATGATGAAGAGGTAAAGCATCTACAGGCAGATCGTCATAGCGCTAAATATTAATACTTCCCTAAAGGGGGGAATATGGAGTGATGTGGCATTAAGTCAGAATTAATTGGTTCTAGTAATTATAGAATGGTAAAAGAAGAATACGATAAAATGAAAAAGGGATGAGATTGCACTTATTCAAAGCCTATAGATATGCTACGATACCAGAGCATTATGCAAACACGACGTCAAGGAGAGGAAGTAAGGGTTCCTGCCTGAGATGTCATTGATTAATAAGGAGCCAGTGCGAGAGGTAAGTTAAGACAAAGGAAATAACCCAAGAAAGATTATGCGAAATATTGATATGAGAATGGGCCAACGAGTAGTTAGTAGTTGATTCAGGAAGTGCCTAGTTAAGGCTAGATAAGAGGATACAGACAAATCAATAGATCGTGCAAGATAAATAAAGTGAACCCCAACATGGGGAATTCAGTCTCGCAAATATGACATCATGACCCTTGAGAAATATTCAGATAGGAGTTGGGGTAGTTAAAGCTATCATATGAATGTTATGGAAATAAAAGAGAGTGCCACTGGGAAGACAGTCAAAATATCAGTTCAGAAGCAACATTACAAGCATAAGGGCATGGAGGTAAGCACTACGGATAATTATAGGTGAGTACGAACATCAAGAATTCCATCGGGTATGCGATGTAATAAGCTCGTAGCTTTACAAGAGTCAGAAGGTCTTCCCTAAGTACTACAATGAAAGACTAGATGCGGAGATAAAGAAGAAGGCTTCAACCAAAGAACATTGACCTAAAGAGGAAATAGTTTTGTAACAACAGTCCCACTACAAAATTGTATGCACTATAAAAGAAAGTGACACTTACCATGGCTAATGAGCGGGGAGTAAAACCAAAAGTAATATTCGAGACCAGATGAGTTGCACAAAAATTTCGGCATGCGTGAGAACTCAGATAAGCTAAGTATGCACGCAATAAAGGGGCAAAAGACCAAGAAAAGCAATTGCTTATGTTTGAAGAAAGCTGAAATGAATGATCGGTCATAGAAGACTCCGGTATAAGTTAAAAGAAGGAATTGGGTCCAGGTCATAGACAAAGGATGGAATCATTAGAAGATTGTGTCATGGTTTTCCATAGAGTCCATGAAAGGCTAAAGTAATAACTAAATGCCATGAGCCACAGATCGGAAGATAGCTTAAGCCTACATAAAGTCTAATCAGAAGGAAGAGGAAACTACAGAGTTACATCAACTAAATAAATTAGGAGTCTGCTTATTGGACCCAGAAAGTTATAGACATCATGATTGAGAACATTGTAGAATCACTCTTAATATCAGAGGTACAAGAGAGATAGTGCANTGTGAGACACCCAGATGGTGCACTCTAAAATAGTACAGCTAGATATGAGTACCACAAAGATGGGCACTGGAAGCCTGGAAGGGATAAATATTATCTTAGTATGGCTCTCATCCTTAGTAGAGAGATAATGCTAGACAACCCGAAGAGCCCGTGGATGGAGAAAAAAGGGAGCTAAAAGCTAAAGAATATCTTGTTGAAGTTTTCAGATAAAGTGATAGACAGAAATGTTAGCAGGGAATAAGAAGAGAGCTAAGAAGCATTAAGAGTAAGATGTGATACATGGATGACAATGGTAGGTCAAAAGATGACAACATTATAGAGTCTATAGTCAAGTAAAGGAAAAGACGAGAAGTGACAGTCCTTGAGACAACAAAAGGGTATAGGCCATAAAGTCATATACTCATTTCGAGAAATAAGTTCGTGACTCTAACGCGACTACCAGAAGGAAAAGTTAGATCCCAGAGTAATAGAAATCAGTATGGACTAGTGAACAAGATAAACTAAACCTGAATTAGGGACTGAGTGATTGGATAATAGTCAGCATCACGAGAGTTTCAGATTTCGTTCTAGCGATAATAAAATGGACAACAGAAGAAGATTCATGAGAAATTCAGAGAATGGTTATTCAGGAAGACGCTTCCCTAAAGCAAGAAATGTGAGCAAAGTTAAGCTTAAGGGACTATGTGTTCTAGTTACACTAAGTGCCACCTGCGCGAGTAAGGAATTTCCTTATCCTTGGTACAGAAGGATTACTGCAAGGCGAGTAAGGGTCATTGATAGTGTGAGAAGACGCCAATGATGAAGAGGTAAAGCATCTACAGGCAGATCGTCATAGCGCTAAATATTAATACTTCCCTAAAGGGGGGAATATGGAGTGATGTGGCATTAAGTCAGAATTAATTGGTTCTAGTAATTATAGAATGGTAAAAGAAGAATACGATAAAATGAAAAAGGGATGAGATTGCACTTATTCAAAGCCTATAGATATGCTACGATACCAGAGCATTATGCAAACACGACGTCAAGGAGAGGAAGTAAGGGTTCCTGCCTGAGATGTCATTGATTAATAAGGAGCCAGTGCGAGAGGTAAGTTAAGACAAAGGAAATAACCCAAGAAAGATTATGCGAAATATTGATATGAGAATGGGCCAACGAGTAGTTAGTAGTTGATTCAGGAAGTGCCTAGTTAAGGCTAGATAAGAGGATACAGACAAATCAATAGATCGTGCAAGATAAATAAAGTGAACCCCAACATGGGGAATTCAGGCTCGCAAATATGACATCGTGACCCTTGAGAAATATTCAGATAGGAGTTGGGGTAGTTAAAGGTATCATATGAATGTTATGGAAATAAAAGAGAGTGCCACTGGGAAGACAGTCAAAATATCAGTTCAGAAGCAACATTACAAGCATAAGGGCATGGAGGTAAGCACTACGGATAATTATAGGTGAGTACGAACATCAAGAATTCCATCGGGTATGCGATGTAATAAGCTCGTAGCTTTACAAGAGTCAGAAGGTCTTCCCTAAGTACTACAATGAAAGACTAGATGCGGAGATAAAGAAGAAGGCTTCAACCAAAGAACATTGACCTAAAGAGGAAATAGTTTTGTAACAACAGTCCCACTACAAAATTGTATGCACTACAAAAGAAAGTGACACTTACCATGGCTAATGAGCGGGGAGTAAAACCAAAAGTAATATTCGAGACCAGATGAGTTGCACAAAAATTTCGACATGCGTGAGAACTCAGATAAGCTAAGTATGCACGCAATAAAGGGGCAAAAGACCAGGAAAAGCAATTGCTTATGTTTGAAGAAAGCTGAAATGAATGATCGGCCGTAGAAGACTCCGGTATAAGTTAAAAGAAGGAATTGGGTCCAGGTCATAGACAAAGGATGGAATCATTAGAAGATTGTGTCATGGTTTTCCATAGAGTCCATGAAAGGCTAAAGTAATAACTAAATGCCATGAGCCACAGATCGGAAGATAGCTTAAGCCTACATAAAGTCTAATCAGAAGGAAGAGGAAACTACAGAGTTACATCAACTAAATAAATTAGGAGTCTGCTTATTGGACCCAGAAAGTTATAGACATCATGATTGAGAACATTGTAGAATCACTCTTAATATCAGAGGTACAAGAGAGATAGTGCAGTAGCCATATTCTATAACGGCTCTACGATAAAGCCAGTTAGAAGTATCCCAACCTCATAAGAAGTTAGTATGAAGCTCTCACGAGATTGTGTAAAGAGGTGCATGTATTATAATAGAAGTTCAAAACGTGGATGTGAATTATACCTATGTGGAAGGGAGGTCATGAAAGAGATAGAAGATATGATGTGAGGCTTTAAGGTAAGTAAGGTAAAGGTGAACAACGTATGAGATACTCAAAAGCATAAGGGTGAGAATAGTCCATACTTCGGATAGAAGGCTAGAAGTGCGGGGATTCAATATCCAGGAATGATAGCGGCGTCGCTAGTGGCATATCTTCCAGCCTATGGTTTCTAGGTACCGAGAGATCTAGCCAAGAGAGTAAATAAGAGTTAGAGACGATGTGATATCTCGCTTGATGTTCTAAAATAACATAAGGGAATCTATGGTGCAAACAAGTTGAAGGAAGGTTGTGAATAGTATAAATAGATACGTAGAGGTCGCAAGCTAAAATATAGTAAAGCGACGAGGTTTTATGACAGGAGTAAGGATGAGAAAGGGCGAGTAAGAAGGTGACGAGAATGGATAAGTCCTCGAGATCAAGCCCATGAAAACAAGAGAGCTAATGGTTTCTCTAAGTTATCAAAAGTTTAGCATAGTCTGAATGAAATCAAAGGAATCTAAAGACTAATAGCATCTAGAGTGGAATGAGGATGTGATTGTGATAGATAAAGGATGACGCTTGGCCTTCGATTGAGTAATGACTTGAAGAGGATTTCATGAATTATACAGGATTAAAATACCTATGTAAGGTAATTCATATTCGGATGCTAAAGAATACGGTTATGGAAGTATAGTATCGCCCCTAGGTGGATCAATCTAATTACTCCAGATGTCCCTGATGAGACGTGAGACCTAGCGGCAGTGTTACATAAGAGATCAAGTAATCAGTGGTAGATGATAGATCAACATTAAGGTGAATCAATAGTGGACGGACAAAAGTCACAAGGTATGAGGTGAGATTAGGCCGTCATTCTTAGGATGAACAAGTAATGAGGAGGCATTAAAGGACTTAGATTTATACATATGGGATAAGTAACGAAAGTAACTAAGAGTTCGGTAGCAGACCTCAGTAACAATGAGTCAAAGTAAGAGTTATGGTATAATAAGACCTACCTAGATGTAGTAAAGTCAAAATAATGGATAAGCGGATCTATAAAATAAGGTATAAAAATATTCATAAGTTCGACAAAGTACCGAGCGAAGAACTTCAGTATACCTACAGATGCCCAGAGGGATATTTTATCAAGCTCTGTATATGTTTACAAAGTGAGGCCTAGATATTGGCTAAAAGCTTGAGGAAAAAAGAGAGAAGAGTCGCATAGGCACATTTTACAAGGTCAGAGTCGTACAGGCTGCATGACAGAAGGTAGCAACACTTACGAGATTGGAAGGATTCCGACCACAAGTCATGGAGAGAGGAAGAGGCCTAAAGGGTGGAATACCATGGACATTGGATTTATTCACAGAACAATTGCCTAGATGGCAAGGAGAGTATTAAAGTATTCCAAAAGGGGGGGAATAATGTTACACCCCATGTTTTCATACATGGAAGTACGCCATAAGTAAATTGATATAAGCTCGGAAATCAGATGTTACATCCCGCATTTTTTCGTACGTTAAAATTTCATCGAAGTTTGGCAATTTGGGATAAAATACGGTCCGAGATATAATACCCGGTATTTATGGACTAGTGTCATACAAGGTACCATATGACCATGATAATATGATATATAAAGTGTATTAAAAAGGAGTAGTATTTTAAGTAATTTGAGATAATTGGTTAATTATTAACTTAAGTGGGTAAGAGTAAAATTGTCTTGTCCACATGGGAACATGACAACTACAGGTTAGTATGACTAATAGGCATTATACGTTGGTGTCACACTTTGAGATAAGTAGTCTTTCTATGCATTAAAGTCAAGTGGGGCCTACCAAGCAAGTCATTGAAAGAATTCTGTTGAAACTCAAAGAATTCATTTCGAAACTTCAGAGAATTCATTTTGAACTCCAAGGCTTTGAATGTGAGGCATCTCAACTTTAAGCATATGTCAAATGCCAAAATATTAATCTTCAAGAATTCAATATGAGATTTCATAGCATCTGATTTCATAGCATCTTCAACAATTTAAATTAACGTGAGATTTTGCAATCTTAAGGAAGTACGGTATAATCTTTCTCAAGAGAATCGACTCAGGTATGTTAAGGCCATCCCTTCTTTCTTTTTGGCATGATCCAAATGATACAAAAAGAAACAAGCAAACGCACAGTTTTCATAAACAACTCTATTCATAGAAATACTAGGGGTCTCTATGTTCTTGATTTCCCATGTGACATATTATTATATCTTATGTTCATGTGTCTCAGAATGATACGCAGTTGATAAAGTTTATCCGAAAGGAATATTGAGATTATTAACATATTTTCGTGCATTTCATTCATTTATACATGTACATTGACCCATGACAAGATGGCGTTATATACGCGTATTTAATGTATATATATGTATATTATATTTATATGGGATATGGGATATGGGAAAAAGGTTACGGCATTATATACACACCACCACCTGATCAGCTAGTATACGTTGATGATTTGCCCACAGTGGCTGAAATGATATGATGGGATGCCCTCAGAGGCCTGATGATGTTATGAACGCATATACCTATGCATGGTATGACATTTATACGCATATGCATGACATTATAAAAATGAAATTATTCACAGAGTTATGCAAACGTACATGCCGAGTCTTTTACTCCATGTTTCTCTCATGTCTATTATTTAATGATTTTCATTCCTTACATACTCGGTATATTATTTGAACTGACATCCCTTTTGCCTGGGGACGCTGTGTTTCATGCCTGCAGGTCCCAATAGACAGGTCGAGAGCCCTCTAAGTAGGCTATCAGCTCAGCGGAAGATGTTGGTGCTTTCCATTTACTTCGGAGTTGCTTGTTTGGTTAGTATGATTTAGACGTGTATTATTTGGTATGGCGGGACTCTGTCCCGACCTTTATGAAAATTATGTATCCTTAGAAGCTTGTATACAGATGTCATGTACATAGAAGATTGTATGGCATTGTCGGCCTATGTTCAGTGTAGGAGTGGTTATTTTGGTCTTATAGGCCCGTATATCTTATGTATAAGTTGGTATTACATGTGGTATTCTACTTATATCACGGAAGCCTTCCTGCTCAGTTATCTATGATAGTATGACATGTAAAGGTACTTTATGATGGTACTCGGTTTAGTAAGGTACCGGGTGCCCGTCGCGGCCCATCGGTTTGGGTCGTGACACTAGAAATCAAATGCAATGCATAGAATGACATAAACCTTATACACACATGGCACATAACTCACTCAAGATTAGATCATCAATACACTCTAGTCAAAGCAATAAAGCAAAGTTAAGATCATACACTTTAAAGTAGTTATACAAGAGTCAAAAACTGATCCTAAGTGTCACAACTAAAGCACTCGCTATTCTCAAGGCATAATAAAGTTAAGGGACATTGTCTTCAATTCAAATAATAGAACAAGGTTTCCTACTACTAACAAAAATTAAAAACTAACTACACCCGGTTCAAACAAAACCCTTGGAAAAGAACTACGGCCCAAAGAAAAACCAAGGGAGAATTAATACACTACCTACAAGAGAAAATCTTTTTGTCTTTTTCTTTTGACTTTAATCCCTCAAGAAACCTGTTGAATAATATCCATCAAAACTTTTATATTTTTTCAATTTTTTTCTATCTCTAACTAATACAACTAACAACAACTAAAACTAATATACCTACATACATACAAATATCCCCCCACCCCACACTTTAAGTTGTGGCATGTCCCCATGACACATAATTAAAAAGCATAAGGTAAAGCAAACTTCCCTGAATTTTCTTCTTTTCCAAGAAATTATGAACTCCACCCCTAATTCTTAATTCATTCCTTGTTTTCACTCCTTGGGATCTTTTGTGGAGCTCATCAAACCCAATTATTTTGAGGATACCTGCAGACCCGCTCTTTTCTTTCTTTCTTGTCCTCATCTTGAGCAGTGAATTGCTCGTTCATGATGATCCTTAACTTGTTTCTGCATTCTTTAACATGATCAATCCATACATATTCCTGTAAATCACCAAAAATAAAATCCACATGATCAAGGTTAGAATAAGAAAACAAGGACGAAAGGTCATATGAATACTCATGTGGTATGTCCAAGACCATTTGTTTCTCATTCTCTTCTACGAAAGGTTGCAAATGTGGAAAGGTGGATGGTCTTCCATCACTTCATATTCAACCAAAGCCTTATTTTTTATCATCTCAATTGAATCAGAGTCCTCGTATATCGTAGACATCTCCCTCTATAGACGTGCATCCTCATGGGTAGGCTCATTCTCGCAGGGTATCTCCTCCATATATTTACTATCACAATGCAATGAGCTTTTTGAAAGTATATTTACTATTTGACTCACTTGCGTTGTTAGGTTCTTAATGGCTTCAGCAATTTGTATAAGTCCTTCTTGATTCTGTGTAAATATTTCTTCAACACTATTTATGAACGTATACATAAGCTCTTCTAAACTACCATTCTCCTCTTAAAATGGTTGTCTCGCTTTGCTTTCAGTACAGTCATAATAAACGTATTCATCCCAACCAGAGTCAGAATTATGCCCATATGAATCCTCGTACCTGTACAGACTAGAAGCAGAGTGAGACTGTTCAAAATACAAACCATAGGAAGAATACATACCTGCTTGACAGTCAACCCATAGATGATTTCCACCGCATTTAAAACAAATAGCAGACCGATGATAATGTTCAGATGCTAACTCTTCAACCATTTTCTTAGTCTGGTTGTACTCCATCTTCACAGCATTTAGAGTTCAATATCTACAGTATCTTCTATAACTTGTTAGGTACTACAAAACAAATCTTGAAAAGAAGTTAACTAATAAATAAAAAATAATAATAAAGGAAAAGAAAAAAAACTAAAACCTAATTCCTAAATTAGCACCAAAAACTATTTCAAACACTATTAATTGCCAAACCCCAGCAACGGCATCAAAATTTAACGAGCACAAAACATATACTTAAATATGCTCGCTAGTCGAATATAGTATAATATAATATCGTATCCATAGGGATTGGAGTTAAACAGTATTTTCGTAGTTTATAGCTTCATTGCTATCCAAGGTGATCAACAATTGAGATTTATGTGATTAAAACTAAAATTAACTAAGAGTCTAACTTATTGATGAATGACACTCGAACAAAAGTAAGCAAGGAATATACCAATGGGAGAAAATAGGGATTGATTGGATAGGTGCAAGATAAATGTATGGGACTTAACTCTAGTTAATTCACTTCTAATGTTCAAGTGAGTATCTCAAATTCACTCAATTATTAGTTCAAGCATTTAGTAGAAACTCCTCTCTCGATTAAGTCTCAACCTCACAATATGAACCAATTTAAGCTCAGTGAAGATATGCAAGAATATGTAGTGGATTGGTCTTTAGGAGAACCTCTCTCGATAATCCTCCTAACTTGGTTAAATCAATAATTCAACTAGCCTCTTTCGATTACTAAGAAAAATTAATGAACTCAATCAACAAGATAATGCAACGATATCACAAGTTATGCCTCTCTCGATTACATGAACATGTGACTATAGATGCAACAATTAAATCATCCAAAATGATTCACTACACAAAAACTAGAGTTATAATC
>AWOL01S0065647.1:4800-15265 GCA_000715115.1 Nicotiana otophora
ATGGTCACTGAGATCTCTTTCTCTTATTTTATAGTAGTTGTACTTTACTGTTGTACACTATGGGAAAAGGAGACTTGTTTAAACTTCTTATTCGAGCACATCTCATGTCTTGCTTGATGTTCATTTCTGCAATGCTACACTATCCAGGGTTTAATTCACTGATAACGGCCTATTGTCATTTATCTGGAGTGTCTCAAGCATTTGATATGTGGTCTTCAACATGGCTTATTACTGACTTCTACTGCTATCTTATAGATTTATTCAGTAGAAAATACTTAGAGGGCTGAGACTTCGTGTATGGGGAAAATGCCTTGCGATTTACTTTCTCAATGTGCTCCATGCATAAGTATCACCTAAAGTTGTCGGATTCTTGGCATTTGGATCTTCTTATAATTTTGGGTAAATTCAAGGCAGTAGAAAGAGATATTTCCTGAATGAATTTTGCTCTATATCAGTTGATTACCATTAAAAATTGCTAACTCGATTTTGTGTATTCAAAAAAACAGTATGAATTTGCTACCACCGCAGATTAATAGTTGTTTATGCACGAAGGAAAAGTAAATTTTCCTGAACAAGTATGGATTTTGCCTCATATAATAGAGATTGTCTCTTGCTAGTTTTAGGAATCCTCTTGATCCTTCAAAACAGATTGGCCTATTTGTGTTCTCCTCTTCCTTTAACATACTCAGTTAAAGAATATCACCCTTTCAGCTCCTATCAGAGAAGAATTGGTTTGATTGAAATTCATACCAGACCCAATATGTATATCTGCTTGTGGCTGTTGTTCCCTTTTGCCCACGTGAAAATTTTGGCATATTGTCTGATCAGTAGTCAGTTCTAGTCAAGCAGTTATTCGGTGGGCATACAATGCTAGCGCTATTTGCTTATAGGGTAATTGTTGGAGAAACCGGTATAGAATTCCTCTGATGTTTTCTGGTCTTTCATGCTTTGTTTCACAATCATGATTTGTACAAGAGCAAGTTTATATTTAGAAGGAAGTAAACATGTATATCTACAGTCACTTGACTCCTTGCTAGTGGACGTTCTATCTTATAAGTGTATCATAGATTTCTTATGGCTTTATGTTTTTTTTAAACGTATGGGGTTTTCATGTTTTTGTTGTCTCACATTTTATGCAGAGAACCACTTCACAGGATGAGGAGTTGGAATTGCTATTTTCTGGGCTCTCTCTAGGATGATGATAAGAAGCAAACTTCATATTCCCACGGTTAGTTTATCAGATTATTCAGTGGTTCCATTATGTTGCTTACTTCATCTTAGGATTTGATCGCATCTTTGGTCTCTTTTCAATGTATCTTTCTATTTTCTTTTTGCAACATTTAGCACATTGACAGTAGATGTTGTTATGGTTGTTAACTGAATTATACTTGTTACATAGCAAGTCTGTAATTAGACTTGTTATCTCAATTATCTAGTGCATAATCTACCAAGTCAAATTCCGGCAGTTGATTTTACCTTGAACTTTTACCTGGAACCTTTGGTTCCAGGTGAATTAATGCTGAAAGTACCAGGGCACAATCACTACTCTATTGCTAAGTTTGTTTATTGAGCTCCTTAGCTTGTCCAAATCAGCAAATTAATTGAAAGATTGAGCAGGTTCCAGGTGAATTAATGCTGAAAGTACCAGGGCACAATCACTACTCTATTGCTAAGTTTGTTTATTGAGCTCCTTAGCTTGTCCAAATCAGCAAATTAATTGAAAGATTGAGCTGCTTATCTAGTTTATTGCTGATTGCTTTATTGGCTGTTTCTATTAATAAAAAGTGCTTCATGTACCTTTTCACAGGAAAAATATTGTATCATCTGTAGTATGCATACATCTTTTCATGAAGGTTCAGAAGTATAAAATATAAATAACTGTTTTTTCATTGAAGATGATTCCCAGCTATAAACAGGAAGGAGAGGAAATAATTCTTTCCGATTAAATGCTCAAGCTTGATTACTTCCCTCCCTTAGTGTGTCACGCTATGCTGGAAAATGCATTGTTGCTACCTCCCTCTTTTTGGTCTTTCTCATCTATCTTTCTAGTCAAATAACCTTGAGAAAGATGCATGATAGAGATCAGCAGCTGGCTAAGAGAGCCAGCTTGAATTCATGAAGTCCATTTTATGTTCTAAAGCGACTTTGAAAAAAACTACGTGAATGGGTCGCCTTTCTCTCTTTCTTCTTTCATGTTTTTGATTGGGCGGATTATTTATATGTGCTCTTTGTCTATGATTTGCTATCATTGTTGTTAAAAGGAAATCAAGATGGAAAATATCTTGGTTTTACAGTTAATGATGGGTAACTAGCAAAATAATTTGCTTTTGCTTTTGTTTCCCCTTTNGCTTCTTTCTTCTTTCATGTTTTTGATTGGACGGATTATTTATATGTGCTCTTTGTCTATGATTTTCTATCATTGTTGTTAAAAGGAAATCAAGATGGAAAATATTTTGGTTTTACAGTTAATGATGGGTAACTAGCAAAATAATTTGCTTTTGCTTTTGTTTCCCCTTTCCTCACTATATTGCTTTCATATTTATCCAATTGACAAGACAATAGCAGGTTGGTGATTCACTACAAAAATGGAAAGTCTTATCTTATTGATGAGTTCCTAGTTGTGTGAAAATTTGCAACTCTTGTCTAAGTTCTTTATTTTATTTATAAGAACCTTTAGAAAGATTGACTTAGCTTGATTACCTTGCAGCTATTATGAAGTTGAGTGTTGTTTGCCCTAAGTTTATTTGATGAAACCACCGAAGGAGTTGACCAAGAACTTGAACTATATGTCACATATCTTGGCTATGTCTTTTAGGAGAATGCCAGGAAAAATGAAGATGTAGCACTTAAATTTGAAATATGATTTCTGAAATGAAGGAGTGTTGCGGAGTGTTATACAACAGGAACATACCTACCAAACTACCAAAGTGAGCTGCAAGTTTTACAGAACGGTTGAGAAACAAAATATGTTATATAGGAGCGCAAGTCCCAACATATCCACGAGAAAAGTGTTATATAAATGTGGATTTTAAGGTGGGTGTACTGTTGTACAAAGTTAGACAAGATCAGAAATGATCACATACGACATGGGGTGAGGTATCAGGTGGAGAATAAATATGAGACATTTGCTTGGGAATGTTTATGCATGTTCTATGTTGACCTTCCAATGCACTAGCCTTTCGATGTAACACTGTTTGAAAGTGTTATATTAGGACAAGTATACCTAAATTCACTAGGAGCAAATTAAGTTATACATTAGACATATTTATATATAGGTCTAGTATTTGATAACAGCAGCACAACAAATAATTGCCTAAGATGCGATAGCATTTTGGAGTACTTGCTTCCTTTATGGCATCCACATATTCTTTGTCATCATCCAATAAGCCAAGTGTGTAACATGCATTTCTAAAAGTGGGATGGTCATAATTGTTGACTTTTTAAGGTCCTCATAACATGTTGGACCTTTAATGACATACAACAGTAATGTGAGATAATATAGCTCGTTAGTTCCCGGCGAAACAAAGAAAAATCCTCCCAATAAAAAATACATAAGTTTTTCTCTTCTACATCTTTTCAATTTTTATTTCCACACAAGCTTAAAGAGAAAATTCTGCATAATTTAATTCTTTTGTTTCAGGCAATGTCTTATTTGCCTCAAACCAACATAAAACTTTGATTCCTTTATGAATATGACAATATCATCAATTGCATCATCATTAGAGAATATGACATTCTGTTCATCTGAAAGATAAAATGCTAATCGTACCAGAAGAAGTTTTCTGTGGTGAATTTGGAAATCTAAATATTCTCCAAACAACTTTACATGGTGATATATATCGACAATCATAATACATATTGATTTCATCAACATTTGATTCATGTTCACTTTGAGAAAAAACATCGGTGACATAATCATATCCTTTATTAACATACTTAAATAGTACTTAATGGATCTTGATTGATTGCACCATTCCATATTAATATGAGCATCATACTTTGATAATAAAAATCGGTTGTGCGGCACCACATCCCTGCTATCCAAGTCAATACCATCTTTCTTGATATTTCTACCATTATCTTTTCTTTTTATAAACATGATATCCATCTTCATAAATTGTGGTTGACTTAACAAACTTTTGTGCAAAGTGCTTTGTACATCTCTTATTCTGCATGCAGTGAGAAGATTTTCTAGCAGAACCACATGGATCATGCATCATGAAATTTTGCACAGCCTTATAATAATGAGGATCATCCAATTCATCTAGTATTTCTTCTGAAACTATTCATTCAATATTTGCAGCAGTGAGATATTTATTATGCTCATGAAGGAAAAACAAAATGTGAGCATGAGGCTGCCCTGGTTTTTGGAACTCAACCATATAAATCACTGCACCGAAAGAATTTATTAGATAAATAAATAGTTGAATCTATATTTTAAAAACATTAGCTTATGTAAAATAAATTAAAAAATTAATTATTATTTTAGAAGTTGAATTGTATACCTGCTTTTACTCTCCCTCCTTTATTACGCGATCTAATTGATTTTGAAAACCCTAAATAAAATATCCGGACGATCCTAAAATTTAAGACCCTACTCTTTACAAATCTACTAATCATAAGCCACTTTGGGTTGCAAGTAAACGTGATGAAAAAATCAGGGTAGCCGTCCGTTTGCATATTGCCATAACATTTTGATAATTTTGAAGCATGTGTTGTGCACCCAATGTGAAGTTGGACAAGAGAATTATCATTTCCTTGAGAAGAAGGATTAATTTCTGTATGCAAAACTGCATCTGCTAATTCTTTATACATGTGAGCTCTTAACTGTTTTTGATGAATCCTATTAACCTCAATCAAGAAGATCTGATCATTGTATATGCATCAACCGAGCATTGCTGAAATAATCTTTCGGAGAACACTTCATCCTTTCTTTCTTAAAGATTGTAAACAAAATATTCTCGCATGCTAACACATTGTCTTCCTAGAATTGATTCATTATCTTTGTTGAAGGAATTAATACCCTCTCTGTGGCCATTTTCATCATACGAAAAGTAAAGGATATTGCAGACCTAAATACGAAACATTCAATTCATTTATCCTTTAGGTTTCAATAATGATATTTTTGTCATCTAGATAGTTCAAATCCTCCCGCCACCAACACAACCTCAAAAATTGTCGGTAAGTTGTATCTTCTTCTGTCGGTGCCCCTTTACCCTGTCAATCTAAGTCTCACATTGGAGCTTATGTTTTCTTGAAATCTATTACTTACCATTCTAAATGTCTTAGCCAAAATATTGCGGCCATCAAACATTTGCTTCATATCATCAACAATCTTAGGAAATCTTTTTTTAATGATTTGACCATGATTACGAAGAAAATAATTTATGAAACTAATATCCCTGTCTTTTGATTTAAAATCTTATTTACAAATTATTATTCAGGAATTATAAAATACTATCCTCACAACATGATTTTATTTTTCATTTTCTGCACAAACTTTGGGGTGGACCCTTCAGGTGGCAATAAACTTTCATTTTGATGATAATTCCGCCGAGACAATTTGAATGTTCTTGGTCACCTTGATTGATAGAGACATCAACCTTTCCCCCTATTGATGTAAATGAGAATATAGAATTATAACTTCTAATATCCTCTTGAAAATGGTCACTTTTAGGACATGCGTAAAATAAGAGTTGGGGAATGATAAATTATATATGAATGCTAATATTATTTTAATAAGTTTTAAGATATGTTTGCTCTAGCAAGTAGTTTTTGTTTTTGTGTTTTGGAATCATGATTATAATCTGAACTGACTTAATTCCTTGTGTTATTGTATTGAGTTGATAGTAGAAAAGTTATTGGAAAATTTTGAAATATCCGAGAACTACGTATTTGAACCTTTATGCTGATATATTCTATAAATAACGATAAGAAGGAATTTGTGAATGCTTTATGTAAGTTTAGTGAATGAATCAAAAATTTAATAGTCAATTTAAAACAATAATACAAGGAATTAAGTCACTTCGGACTATAGTCATGATTCCAGACGACAAACAAAAATATAACTACAAATTACTTCTGGTTCATGTAAAAAATTACTTGCTAGAAATTAAATTATTTGACTAAAGTATCTCATATAATTTCTTGTAGATGTAGCATTTTATGTTGTTTGGATCGAACTAGAGGAAACATATATTTTGTCTTGTGAAAAGAATATCCACATTTCATATATAGTTTATTATTCTCCAACTTTTATTTTATGTTGGTCTCGAAATTGACCATTTTCGAGAGAGTATTAAGAGTTACTATTCTATATTTTCTTTTACATCAATGCGGGGAAAAGTTGATGTTTCTGTCATCAAACATGGGGACCAAAAACATTCAAGATGTCTAGGTAGAATTATCATTAAATTGGAAGTTTATTGCCCCTAGGGATCCACCCGAGTTTGCATAATTATATATTTATGATATAAAAAATAAAATGGAAAATAGAACTCATGCTATGAAGTTAGTATTTTATCATTCCCGAATAATAAGTTTGCAAAGGATAAATGGATTGAATGGTGCCTATTTAAGTCCGCAATATCCTTTACTTTTTCTATATGGTGAGGATTGCTACAGAGAGGACATTCCTTTCGAGGGAGATGATGAATCAATTCGAGAAAAAACAATGTGTTAACATGCGAGAATAATTTGCTTGCAGAATTTAAGAAAGGGAGAATGAACTTCCAATGATTGTGTGTTCCCGAAGATTATTTAAGCAATTCTTGGTTTATGCATATACAATTATTGAATCTTCTCAATTGAGGTGTATTAGGATTTATCAAAAACAGTTGAGAGATCTCGTGTTTAAAGGTTAGTTGAGTAGTTTTACATGGAAAATTAATCCTTTTTCTCAAGGATAGTTTTACCAGCCGGCTTCACAGGGGTGCATGGAACATGCTTAAAAAATATCAAGATTCTTTGGCAATATGCAAATGGGTTAGATTTCCTAATATGCTTACTTGCAACCCAAAGTGGCCTTAGACTCGTAGATTTGTAGAGGGCCTCATATCTTGAATTTTCTTCATGAGCATAATAAATATCAACCGTTGCAGATATTAGTTGAATAATTACGAAAGAAATACTAGATGAATTGCATGATCCTTATTTTTATAAGGTTGTAAAAAATTTCACGATGCATGATCCATGTTGTTCTGTTAGAAATCTTCTCGTTGAGTGTATAATGGGAGATGTACAAAACACTTTCAAATAAGTTTATTGAGTCAACCACAATTGATGAAGATGAGTATTTTGTTTATAAAAGAAGACAGATAATGGTAAAACTATAAGAAAATATGGTATTGACTTGGATAGCAACATGTATGTGGTGTCGTAGGGTCGGTTCAGATTATTAAAGTATGGTGCTCATATTAATGTGGAATGATGCAATCAATCAAGATCGATTAATTACTTATCTAAGTATGTTAATAAAGGATATGATCGTGTCACTGCTACTTTTTTCTCAAAGTGTACATGAGGAAATTCATCAAGTGATGATGAAATGTGTCATAATTATTGATATATATATATATATCACTGAAAAATATTTGGCTTTCTAATTCACCATAGTGAACCTCCTATGGAGGGCTAGCATTTCATCTTCCTGATGAACAACATGTCATATTTTATGTTCTCCAATAATGTTGCCAATAGACCGAGTGTAAAGAAATCAATATTTTAAGCTGGTTTGAGCAAATAAAACATTGTCTGAAGCAAGAGAATTAACTTATGTAGAATTTCCTCTTAAGTTTCTGTGGAAACAAATTTGTGTATTTTTTGTTGGGAGGCTTTTCTTTATTTCACTCGGGACTAGCGAGCTAATATTATCTCAAATTATTGTTAAATGTCATTAGGTCCAATATGCTTTGGATCTTAAAAAGAATCAACAATTATAACAATCTAACTTTTAAAGATGCATATTATGCACTTGGTCTATTGATGACAAAAAATATGTGGATGCCATAAAGGATGAAAGTATGGGGGCAATGCCATTATAACTTAAGCAATTATTTACTAGGCATATTTACATTAAGTCTGGTGTTTTACATGAGTCCTTTTAGTTTGTTAAAAGATTGTACAGTGGCAAGATAGGTTTGGCATTTTGATAATTCGTGGATTTAGAGTACCTCTAACATGGTAGACAATTATCGTGTTGTAAAATGAAACTGTTCCAACTATAGGAACGGATTTAGAAGATTCGTATAACCTATATCAACTAGTTTGGGATTGACGTCTCGTCTTTATTGTTTATTTAGTTTCTTCCTTTATTTTATTGAATGTCTTGAAAATTTAGTTTTTCCATGAAGAATTAATAAGTTAACAAATGAATGAGAGGCATGAAAACCCTGAGAAGCTCAAATTGTTGGAATTTTTTGTTTGGATTTGTAGCCTTAGAAAATGATTTGATGATCATGGATTCTATACCTTATTAGATGTAATCTTTAGTTACAATATTTCAAAAATAATCTCATTGGTTTCCCTCGAATAATTTCATATAAAATGAGTCGCAAACACTCTGTAATATTCCAAAATGTCAAAGCATGAAAACTTTTAGGGAATCAGAGTTTTGACAGACAATTCTTTTTGCCTATTTACCGGCCTACAAAATTATGCTAATCCTTGTCAATTTCATTTATTTAGTGTCATCATTATTTCCCAATTATGGCTATGTTGCTCTGCATTATAATCCTTAACCCTTATGGATAGCTTAGTGTTAGTCTTGCTATGCAAGTTTGGAGGAATGCCAAAGCAATAAAATGCAGCCGAGTCTGACCCCCAAACAGTGGTTTTCTGGCATCAAATACATGTGTATATTTGTTTAGTTCAGGAAAGCTAGTGAATTATTAAAGCTATGACTAGCCAGCATCCTCCATGTTGAGTATCAGCTTCATAAGTAGGCAGAGGGAGGGTTGACATGTCTGCGATGTCTTAATTTTGATAATGATCTGAATTCCCTCTGATTTCGTTGTTTACTTTAGGGTCCAAATCCAAATAGATAGTGGCCCTGGCTTTTCATGATGACTTTTTAACTAAAACATCCTTCGATTTACAGAAGTTTTTGGGTTCGTTTGATCAAGCATTTCAGGTAACCTTTCTTGGGTCTTTGGTTCCGCTGCCTACTTGAGCGTGTGTTTCTTTTGCCTCTGCTGTTATATATTCTTCTTGTAGGTGTGACTAGAATTGCTTCAATCTGTTGCAGGTGCATCTGTAGTGCTGCTTAAACTTTTGGTTGGTCTGGAAGTTGAGCATTGAAGAGTGGTTGTGGTTTCAAATCTGATGGTCATCCTTTATCCTGCTTTTACATGTATAGCCTCCAATGGCGTACGAGCGGGAAAAGGAAAAAAGGTTTCTGTTGGTTTGGCTTTAGGAGGTGTATATATGCAGGAAAGGTTTCTCAGGCTCGTATCATATATAGTTTTGTTGTTAATGCATTTTTCAACACATCGTTATTTGCTGTTATGTTTTATTATCAAAAACACTGCCCCTATTGTAATTAGGCAATGTTTAAGTCTTGCATTCGTGAGCCAGTTGACTATGAGTCCTACTATATTATATAATAAATTCAATAAAAAGGCTTATCCTTTTAAAATTATATAAAAGTCAGTTCTATGTTTTGTTTGATTTGGTTAAATTAGTACATTGATGTAGTTTTTGTTTTTCATAAATGGATTCAAACTGAACCTAAAACACCTCAGTGGGTAGTAGCAAGTGGCCTAGTGGTCAATGAAGTGGGTGAGAACCATGAGGTCTCAGGTTTAAATCCCAACGGAGGCAAATACTAGGTGATTTTTTTCCATTTATCAAAGCCTTGGTGGATAGAGTTACCTGAAACCTGTTGTTGGTGGGAGGTGGCAGGTATCCCGTGAAATTAGTTGAGGTGCGCGCAAGCTGGCCCGGACACCACGGTTATCAAAAAAATATATATATATGAAGTTTTGATGTATAGATATGGAAATGGTTCTTTTTCCTTTTTTTCCCCTTATTCGAACTGAGCTACAAACACCTGTGGTGCATATTGAGTTAGAAACTTCTTTCTTTTTATTGTCTTCATATCTTTACATTAAAGCAAGATGAATAATTATTATTTTATCTTCTGATTTTGTAATTTCACTTTGTTCCTTGTTGAGTTCATGATCTGTAAACATTTAGGGCTTAGTGAGTCGAAGCAATTCTGCACGACGAAAATGGAAAAAAATGATTTTTCTTTTCCATTAAATTATACGTAGATTGAGTTTGCTTTGACATAAAGGGTGTGTTTCGAATGAAGGATATTTTCCAATTTTTTCATGTTTGGTTAGATTAAATATTTTGAAAAATATTTTACTCATGAATTCATTTTGTTCTCCCTCTCAAGAGAAGAGAAAATATTTTCCAAAACTCTTTTTCATCTTTCCCCATCCTATTCCCCATCCCTACCCAT
>AWOL01S0065652.1:9305-41197 GCA_000715115.1 Nicotiana otophora
TAGTATCAGTACAACCGACCCCATGTACTGGTAAGTGCTGAGCCTAACCTCGACGAAGTAGTGACGAGGCTAAGGCGGTTCACTTACATTAACCTGTACGCAATATTAGTAACAACAACAATAATAGGAATAAATCAGGTAATTCATTTATAATAATTGAAGGCAACTCAGCAGTCATAACCAATTATCATTTTCATTATTTTTGTTACAACGTGCAACCCGCTTTCACAATATATCCACATTCAGTTCTGTTGCGGCGTGCAACCCGCTCCTCCAACATATTCATTTTAATCAAATCTGTTGCGGCGTGCAACCCGATCCTCCAATATTAACTTTTTAACAAGTCTTTTGCGGAGTGCAACCCGATGCTCCAATATTGACTTTTAATGTTGCGGCGTGCAATCTGATCCTCAAATATTGACTTTTAATAAGTCTGTTGCGGCGTGCAACCCGATCCTCCAATATTGACTTTTAATAAGTCTGTTGCGGCGTGCAACCCGATCCTCCAATATTGACTTTTAATAAGTCTGTTGCGGCGTGCAACCCGATCCTCCAATATTGACTTTTAATAAGTCTGTTGCGGCGTGCAACCCGATCCTCCAATATTGACTTTTAATAAGTCTGTTGCGGCGTGCAACCCGATCCTCCAATATTGACTTTTAATAAGTCTGTTGCGGCGTGCAACCCGATCCTCCAATATTGACTTTTAATAAGTCTGTTGCGGCGTGCAACCCGATCCTCCAATATTGACTTTTAATAAGTCTGTTGCGGCGTGCAACCCGATCCTCCAATATTGACTTTTAATAAGTCTGTTGCGGCGTGCAACCCGATCCTCCAATATATTCATTATAATCAATCATGTTGCGTCGTGCAACCCGCTCCTCCAACATTTTCATTTACCAATTCTTATAGAAGAAATTTTTCCAATAAATATAACAATTAATATAAAATTACAAGACAACAAGCATACAATAATTATGGTTTAATTATGAAGCAAACAATGACAAATAGCAAATTATTATGGAAATCAGGGAGAAAATAGGCAGTTTAATATTTATTATGCTAAATGTCAAATAACAATTAAGGCACATAATTCAAATAGCATGTAACAATTAATGCAGGAATTCAAGAATTTATATTTGCAAAGAATAAGAGAGAAATAATTATTATAATAGTTAATTTATGATTAAAAATAATTTATGATTTTTCAAGTAAGCAGACATACAATTAATTTGACGACGTATAGACACTCGTCACCCCGCCTATACGTCGTTTACATGCAATTCACATAACAAACAATTTAAAGGTTCTATTCTCTCAAGTCAAGGTTAACCCCGACACTTATCTCGCTTTGCAAATTCCAATCAATTATTCAACCATAACTTTTGCCTCCGAAAGCTTCAAATCTATTCACAAACAATTCAATATATTCAATACTAATCATAGGAATTAATTCCATATGAATTTATAAATTTTCCGGATAAAATTCCGAAATTTATTAAAATACTCGGCAGTGGGACCCACATCTCAAATCTCGGAAAAACTCACAAAATACGAATACCCGTTCTGATACGAGTTCAACCATACCAAATTTGTCCAATTCCGATATCAAATGGACCTTCAAATCTTAAATTTTCATTTTTGGAAAGTTTTACAAAAATTCCAATTTCTTCCATCTAAATCCGAAATAAATGATGAATATAGACATGGATTTGTGAAATACAATCACTATATAATAAAGAACACTTACCTAGTTCGAAATCGTGAAAACCCCCTTTGAAATCGCCCGTAAGCCGAGTTATAATTGAGGGTTTGTGAAAAAATGGGAAAAATTTCCGTTTTTGGTTCTGCTTTAAGTCACAGGGGTCTGGCCTTCTTCGCGTTCGCAAAGGGCCTGTCATGTTCGTGATGAGTAGTAGCTCATGGCCTTCGCGTTCGCGAGTCCTCCTTCGCGTTCGCGAAGGTTTCCTCCCCCATGTCCTTCGCATTCGCGAGGCATAGCTCGCTTTCGCGCTGAAAGAATGATCGACCCTCCCCCAGGTGTGCCTAACACTATGCATTCGCGAGGAGATGGTCGCGTTCGCGAAGGGTAATGCCCCCATCGCTTTGCATTCGTGACCAATCCTTCGCGTTCGCGAAGAAGAAAAATCCAGCTGCCCAGTTTACTCTTCGCGTTCGCGAGAGTACCTTCGCGAACGCGAAGAAGAACATGCCAGAATACCTGCTGCAGCAAAATACCAGATTTTCAAAGTCCAAAACATCTGTAACCTATACGAAACTCACCCGAGTCCTCGGGGCTCCAAACCAAACATGCTCACAAGTTCTAAAACATCATACGAACTTGCTCGCGTGATCGAATCGCCAAAATAACACATAGAACTACGAATCGGACACCAAATCAAAGGAAGTTTTCAAGAAAACTTTAAAACTTATATTTGTACAACCGGATATCCGAATCACGTCAAATATACTTCGATTCTCTCCAAATTTGGCAGACAAGTTATAAATATTATAATGGACCTATACCGGGCTCCGGAACCAAAATACAGACCCGAGGTCAATAAATCCAACATCAGTAATTTCTTAGAAATCATTAAGCTTTCAAGCTTTTAATGTTTCATCAAAATTCCATAACTCGGGCTAGGGACCTCGGAATTCGATTTTGGGCATATGCCCAAGTCCCAAATCACGATACGAACCTACCGGAATTTTCAAAACATTGATCCGGGTCCGTTTGCTTAAAATGTTGACCAAAGTCAACTTAGTTGAGTTTTAAAGCTCTATTTCCCATTTTAATCCATTTTTCACATAAATATTTTCCGAAAAAATGTACGGACTGCGCACGCAAGTCAAGAAATGATAAATGATATTTTTTGAGGTCTTAGAATATAAAATTACTTATTAAATTTAAAGCTAACATTTTTGGGTCATCACAGTATGTGAGTGATGTTTGCCCGAGGGGTTGTTTATGATTTTATCATTTTTTTTGCTCACCTTTGCATTGAGCCTCCATTTGGAAACTGTTGAAAAATATCTTTAAATGATTTTCACTGAAACTAGGTTTAAAGAGATGATTTGATTCAAACCCTAATTTTAATAGCATGTTGTATTTTACTGAGATTTCATAATATGAACTTTATATGCTTTATTGCTCGTCGCTGCTACTTAGTCTTTATTTACTGTTGTTACTTGCTGAGTTGGCATACTCACATTATTCCCTGCACCTTGTGTGTAGATCCAGGTGTATCTAGACCCGGTAGCGGTTGTTGACTATTCTAGCTGTAGATCTTATCAGAGTCAGCAAGGTAGCTGCCTGGCGATCGCAACCCTGTTCTTCTCCCTCCCTCCTATCTTCTTGTAGTTGTTTTAGTTACTTTCCAGACTGTGTTAGTCTCAGTATTGTCAGTTATTGTAGTTTGCGCATGGCTAGTGACACCCGATGTGGGGCTTTTCTTTCCGCACTTTCGTTTGTTTTGAATTTCTTTGTGAAGTTTTATTATTAAATAGTTTGAAATTATCTTTGAAATGATATATCGTGTTGTTTTTGGTAATGAGTCGGCTATCCTAGTACCACGATAGGCGCCATCATGATATGGTAGTTTGGGTCGTGATAGATTAGTAGTGGTACCTTTATCGCTTTGCTTCCATACCCATTTATTATAGAGATTCATGTAAATTGAACTATTGGCTTGATTACGTTTATCGAAATTGTCTATAGATCGGGTTTCACGCTGCAACGATTGAAATATGGTGGAATAATGAAGGATTATGACATTGATTCTGATGATATGGTGGGATCGAGTTACGCGCCACAACGGTAATACTTGATATTGATAAATGATAATATGGTATAAAAGGGAGGATTATGACATTGATTACGATGATTTGGTGAGATCGGGTAGCGCGCCGCAACGGAATGTATACATGATTCTTGATATTAATAAATGATGATATGGTGAAATAAGGAAGGATTGTGTGTGTACATCGGGTTGCGCGCGGAAACAGATTATGTGTTTTGTACTCGATGTTGTTATTGTGTTAGTTTTCAGCATTTTTATATGTGATTATGAGGTCTGATATTCTAGATTCTTTGATTATGAGGTTGGGTTCATTTTCATAAATTAACTGCTTTACTTTCATTCCTATTTTCTTTCCCTTTTATTATTATCATTCTGCGTACACGTTATTGTAAGTGGTCGTCTTGGTCTCATCTCTACTTCGCCGAGGTTAGACTCGATACTTATAGAGTATATAGGGTCTGTTGTACTCATACTACATTTTGCACTTCTTGTGCAGATTTCGGAGTGGGTCCTAGTGGCGTTTTGTTGATTTGCTCGTATCTAGTTCTTTATGGAGACTTGAGGTACAGATGCACATCGTTCACAGTCTTGAAGTTGCCTTCTACATCACCTTAATTGTTTATTTCGATTCAGACATCTATGATTCTATTCAGACTATTATTTGTAGTACTCTAGACGCTCGTGTATTCGTGACACCAGTTCTAAGATTCTATTTGGATATCATTGTTTATTAGTTCATTTACTCTATCTCAGTTTATTCATCTTATTGGTTTTTATTTGATTTGAATTGTTAAAAATAATTAATAACTATATCTAACTTTGGCTTGCCTAGCAAGTGATATATTAGGTGCCATCATGGTCCCGAGGGTAGGAACTTCGGGTCGTGACAAGTTGGTATTAGAGAACTAGGTTGCCTAGGTCTCACGAGTCATGAACAAGATTAGTTGAGTCTGGAGGATCGATACAGAGACGTCTGTACTTATCTTCCAGAGGCTATGGAGTTTTAGGAAAAAAATCACTTCTTTCTTTCTCTATCGTGCAATTTCATTCTATAATTGATGATTGAACCATTATGTTCTTGTTCTCTGGAAGATGTCAAGAACACGCATAACATATGCAGCCGGACATGAGCCAGATCCCCCTGTGGCAACTACTAACAGGGGTGGAGGCCGAGGTCAAGGTCGAGCCAGTGGCCGAGGCAGAGGCAGAGGCAGAGGCAGAGGTAGAGCTCTGTCTAGAGCTCGAGCAACATAAGGGGTATTTCGAGTGTGGGGGTACTGGTCACATCAAGAGGTACTGCCAAGATTATTTAGCAGCATGCCACATCAGAGTTCTCGTGCCATGGTTCCGGCACCAATTGCTTCACCACCTGCTCAGCCAGCTAGAGGTAGGGGTCAGGATACCAGAGGTGGAGTTCAGGCCATTAGAGGCGGAGGTCAGGTCATTACAGGTGGAGGCCATCCAGCTAGAGGCCATCCGAGAGACGTAGTAAGGATGGTGGGGCCCAGCCCTAATTTTGTGCATTCTCAACTAGACTCGAGGCCGAGTCATTCGACGCCTTTATCACAGGTATTGTTCCAGTTTGCCATAGAGGTGCTCCACTTATATTTTATCCGGGCTCTACTTATTCCTACATGTTATCCTATTTTGCTTCATATCTGATTATGCCTCACAATTCTTTGAGTGCTCTTGTATGTGTGTCCACGCCGGTGGGAGATTCTATAATTCTTGACCGTTTGTATCGCTCATGTGTGATTACTATTGGGATTCTTGAGACTAGTGTAGATCTCCTAATTCTTGATATGGTAGCCTTTGATGTTATTTTGTGCATGGATTGGATGTCACCTTATCATGCTATATTGGATTGTCACGCAAATACATTGACCTTAGCCATACCAGGGTTGCCTCGATTAGAGTGGAGAGGGACTCCTGGCCATTATACCAGCAGGGTTATTTCTTATGTCAAGGCTCGACGTATGGCCGAGAAGGGATGTCTAGCTTGTTTTCCCCATATTCGTGATTCTAGTGCGGAGGTTCTTTCCATGGATTCGGTACCTATTGTGCGTGAGTTTCCAGAGATGTTTTCTGCAGATCTGCCAGGGATATCTCCCGACGGAGATATTGACTTCTGTATTGATTTGGACCAGGGCACTCGGCCTATTTCTATTCCACCATACCATATGGCCCCGCCTGAGTTGAAGGAACTGAAGGAGCAATTGCAAGATTTACTTGATAAGGGATTCATTAGACCTAGTGTCTTACCTTGGGGTGCACCGTTGTTGTTCGCGAAGAAGAAAGATGGTTCGTTGAGGATGTGTAAAGACTATCGGCAGTTGAACAATGTCACTATCAAGAACAAGTATCTGTTGTAGAGGATTGATGGCATTTGATCAGCTTCAGGATGCCAAGGTCTTTTCGAATATTGATTTGAGGTCTGCTACCATCAGTTGAAGATTAGGGAATCGGATGTCCCTAAGATAGCTTTTTGAACTCGGCATGGGTATTATGAGTTCCTAGTGATGTCATTTGGGTTGGGTTGACAAATGACCCTGCAACATTTATGAATTTGATGAACTGGGTATTTAAACCCTATTTGGATTCTTTTATGATCGTATTCATTGATGATATCTTTATCTACTCTGGCAGTCGAGAGGAGCATGAGCAGCATCTTCGACTTGTGCTTTAGACTCTGAGAGATAGCAATTATATGCCAAATTTTCAAAGTGTGATTTTTGGTTAGACTCGATCGATTTTTTGGGGCATGTTGTATCGTCCGAGGGCATAAAAGTGGATCCTTAGAAGATTGAGGCAGTTCAGAACTGGCCTAGACCTACTTCAGCTACGGAGATTCGGAGTTTCCTGGTCTTGGCAGGTTATTATCGCCGGTTTGGGGAGGGGTTTCATCCACAGCAGCCCCATTGACTAGATTGACCTAAAAGGGTTCTCCATTCAGGTGGTTAAATGAGTGTGAGTTGAGCTTTGAGAAGCTCAAGACTGTTTTGACTACAGCGCCAGTGTTGGTGTTTCCCACAGGTTCAGGATCCTACACGGTGTATTGTGATACATCACGTATTGGACTTGGTGCAGTATTGATGCAGGATGGTAGGGTGATTGCATACACGTCGCGGTAGTTAAATATTCATGAGAAGATTTACCTTGTTCATGACCTAAAGTTGGCAGCCATTACTCATGAACTTAAGATTTGGAGGCATTACCTCTACGGCGTGTCATGTGAGGTGTTCACGAATCATCGGAGTCTACAGTATTTGTTCAAGCAAAAGGATATCAACTTGAGACAGCGGAGGTGGTTGGAGCTGTTGAAAGACTATGATATCACCATTTTGTACCATCCCGGGAAGGCCAATGTGGTGACCGATGCCTTGAGTAGCAATGTTGCGAGTATGGGTAGCCTTGCATATATTCTAGTTGGTGAGAGACCGCTAGCATCAGATGTTCAGGCTTTGGCCAGTCAGTTCATGAGGTTAGATGTTTCGGAGCCTAGTTGTGTTCTAGCTTGCACGGTCTCTCGATCGTTTTTGTATGAGCACATCAAAGAGTGTCAGTATTATGACCTTCATTTACTTGTCCTTAAGGATATGCTACGACATAATAGTTACAAAAAGGTTACTATTGGAGACGATGGGGTATTGCGGATGCAAGGTCGGATTTGTGTGCCCAATGTGGATGAGCTTAGTGAGTTGATTCTTGAGGAGGCCCACAGTTCGTGTATTCCATTCATTCGGGTGCTGCCAAGATGTATCAGGATTTGTGGAAACATTATTGGTGGAGAAGAATGAAGAAGGATATAGTTACATATATGGCTCGGTGTCTGAATTGTCAGCAAGTAAAGTACGAGCATCAGAGTCCCGGCGGTTTGCTTCAGAAGATTGAGATTCCTGAGTGGAAGTGAGAGCGTATTACCATGGAGTTTGTTGTTGGTCTCCCACAGACATCGAAGAAATTCGATGCGGTATGGTTCATTGTGGGCATGTTGACCAAGTCGGCACATTTCATTCCAGTAGCAGTTACCTATTCTTCAGAGTGGTTGGCTTAGATCTTTATCCGCGAGATCATCTGTCTTCACGGTGTTCCCGTGTCCATCATTTCTGATCGAGGTATGCAGTTCACCTCGCACTTCTGGAAGGCCCAGTGTGAGTTAGGTACAAGGGTTGAGTTGAGTACAACATTTTACCCCAGACGTGTGCCGCAACGGTTGTGTATGTAGTATTTGATATTGATAAATGATAATATGGTATAATAAGGGAGGATTATGAAATTGATTACGATGATATGGTGGGATCGCGATGCGCACCGTAACGAATTGTGTGTTTTGTACTCGTTGTAATTGTGTTAGTTTTCAGCATTTTTATATGAGATTACGAGGTCCGATATTCTTGATTTTTTGATTGTGAGGTTGGGTTCGTTTTCATAAATTAATTGCTTTACTTTCATTCATGTCTTTCCTTGTTATTATTATCATTACTGTGTACAGGTTATTGTAAGTGGGTATCTTAGCCTCGTCACTACTTCGCCGAGGTTAGGCTCGACACTTACACAGTACATATGGTCGATTGTACTCATACTATACTCTGCACTTCTTGTGCAGATTTCGGAGTGGATCCTAGCGTCGCTCAATAGATTTGCTCGAATCGAGTTCTTGACGGAGACTTGAGGCACAACTGCACAATTTTCACAGCCCTGAAGTCTTCTTCTACATCACCATACCTGTTTATTTCGATTCAAACAGTTGTGCTTTTATTCAGACTATTATTTGTAGTATTCTAGACGCTCGTGTATTCGTGACACCAATTCTGGATTGTATTTGGATATCGCCGTTTATTAGTTCATTTACTCTATCTTACTTTATTCAGCTTATTGGTTTTCATTTTGATTTGAATTGTTAAAAATGGTTAATAACTATATCTAACGTTAGCTTGCCTAGCAAGTAAAATGTTAGGCGCCATCACGGTCTCGAGGGTGGAAATTCCGGATAGTGACATTTTCAAGGGTAAAAAAGGCGAACGGTATTTCGCTAAGGATTTTCATAATTTTAATAAAGTATAAATAGATAGATATTGATAAAAATAAATAGATTCAATCCTTTTAAGCATTAATTCACTCTCGTATGATTGTTTTACCTTTCTTATGATAATATATATGTAATTCTATTGGCCAACCAAAACCATAGTATACAAGAAAATTGGACGGTAAGCCATTTTATAAAGTATCATAGATGGGCATTCAGGCAGTTTGAATTGAATATGAAAATTTTGGTTTGGATTTTCAATTTTCGGATTGAAAAAATAAAAATTCAAATTCAATCCAAATAAGCTCAGATTGGATCAAAATTTTTTAAATTCGGTTCTGGATTAGTCAGTTTGGATATTTTGAATTTTGGATTTTGAGCATTATAAGTTGAGATATTTCTTCTTTTTACAAAAATAATTATCCAAATGAATTACTCATGTTAAATTGCGTGAAAAGTTTCTCATTCTCACTGCAATCATCCAAATATATATTCAACTAATGAAATTATTATCAAGAAAATGTAATAGAGACATTAATACAGACGATACGAAGTAGCAATAGTAAAATCATGTCCAAATAGAAAGTATTCTAACAATAACTTAGTAATTAATGTTGAATATATGAGATAATATATATTGGGTATGGTATTTGAACTTATTATTGTTGGCATATGTATAAGACTAAATATAAAGTATAAATTTTCGAATTTTCGGACATCCAAAAATCCGAAGTATCAAATCCAATATCCAATCCGAATTCAAAAGTTGTAAAAACTAAATCCAAAATCCAAACAAATAATTCAAAAATTTCGGATTTTGATTTGGATTTGGATTTTGGGTTTACCCAAACTATGCCCACCCTTAGCTCAAAGAGTAAAGAGCAAAATAATCATTATCGTAAGAGTAAAATTCACTTTATCCCCTTAACCTTTAAGGATGGAAACAATACCCCTTACATTTTGAATGGGAAAGGGAACCCTCCTTATGCAATATTTCTTTGTTGGTGAGAGTTTCTTTTTTAAAATAACAATTATTTTTCTCTCTATCCTTTCAAAAGATGAAGCTTAATATTTTTCATCCAAACCCATACTTGAATTTTATTTTTTTTGCTTGCAAAATTTAAGATATTTTATATTATATTGAGGTTATATTGAGACCATTGTTATAATTTTTGTAATAAAAAAATATTTGCATACGAAATTCAAGAAATATGTTGAACACACATTCACCACGGATGCTTTAGCATTTCATGAAGGGAAAAAGATACATTGAAATAGTCAATTCTCTTACATTTATTAGATGAAAGAATTATTGCTATGAGTATAAATTTATTTATGTGTTTTTTTTGTATATTAAAATTATTATACTAAAGCAATTATTAAACTTTACTTATATTGAAAATATCGTCATTGAACAGAAACTACAGTTGATAATGTCATATTTAAAATTTTATTATGGAGGCATTTTGACGTTACATCATATCTTAAATTATGCCGGAAGAAAGATAACGTGGAACTCCATAAATTATATAGATCCTAATTGTTTGTCATATGTTGAGCTTTTGACTATAATCAAAGAACTTGGTTATTCTAAAAATTATCTATTCAAGAGGGTTCTCTTTCCCATTCAAAATGTGAAGAGGATATTGTTTTCCAACCCTTAAAGGTTAAGGGGGTAAAGTAGAAGTAGAAGCTTTATACTTGGAATAATCCAACAATTTCAACCACTCCACTCATTACGCCATTTTATGCGTTGTAGTTAGTTTGGTTCTTTTTTGTTACATATTACTTGGATCCTTTCCATAATTTTTGCGCCATTTTACTATAATTATGGGTAGAACCTTTTTGTATATATAGAGAGAACAATAATTATAATTTTCTCCTTTTTTATAATCACTTTTTAAATAGCTATATACTTACATTAAGTGGCTGGCAAAAACTTTTGGGTAAAGATTATAGAGCACTTCTGACTTTAAAATTCTAAATATGTCGTTGCGCATAAGACTTCGTTATTATCATTGTCATTTTTATATGTAGTAAACATATTTATTTTCGCATATTTGACGTTATGAAGCGTATGTAATAGACTTGTAGCTAAACTTATTGTAATATTAAGAAACAAAAAACAAAAAAAGCATTGAACAATTAGTTAGATTGCGTATAGTTCAATTAAAATTTTTCTGACACCTCTATTCACGGAAATATTAAATTTGACTTGTTTTTGTATTTCTAGTTAATTGGTAAAATAGTCAAATGCACAAAAATAGGAAAATCAATCGTTTATCACATGGCTTAAGTAGTAAGTAAGTGGATAACTTTATCTGGATATCCTTAATTTTCTGAAACTGTTTACGATCCATAGTTCCCCTAAATTAGGAAAGAAAGAGATACCCCAAAATGAAAAGCATAAAACCCCTTTTTCCACACTCAACACTTTACTTACTTATCTATTGAGTAATTGCTAACAAGAGTTTTTAAACTGCTATTTACTCTGACACAAAACCAGTAAACACTGACGATGCATGACAAAGAAGTTTCAAGGGTATGTTCTATCTAAAAATGAATTTGTACCTAGTAGTCTTGATCATATTCTTATTCATGTAAGTTTAATTTTTTATTCAAGGTTGAGAGTGGGAATAATTCCAACGATGCAACGGCAAACGAACAAATCGATGACGATCTGAATAGATGGTTGCCTATAACAGCTTCCCGAAAAGCCAAATGGTGGTATTCAACATTCCATAATGTAACAGCCGTTGTAGGAGCTGGTGTTCTTGGCTTACCATATGCTGTGTCACAACTCGGCTGGTAAATCCTATGATACTCCCTCCCTCCGTTCACTTTTACTTGCCGTTTTGCTTTTCGAGAGTCAAACTACATAAATTTTGACCAGCATTTTAATATGTTTCCTTTCACCATATTGATATGAAACGATTTACAAATTATAGTACTTTTCGTATAGTTTATGAATATTGAATTTAAAATTTTAAGAAAATCTAATCCAATTTCACTTCCAAGATTAGTCAAACTGACTCTCGAAAAGTAAAATGTGACGTAAAAGTGAACGGAAGGAGTACATCTCATGTAAGTCATTCATTTGCGAATTCTGACCCTTTTTTTGTTTGGTATTTTTAAATTATGTAGGATTCCGGGAATCGGGATGATAATAATATCATGGTTTGTGACATTATACTCACTTTGGCAATTGGTTAATTTGCACGAACATGTCCCGGGGAAGAGATTTGACCGATATCCTGAGTTAGGAAAACATGTATTTGGCCTAAAGAGAGGTTATTGGATAGTAATGCCTCAACAGATGATTGTTCAAGTTGCCAGTGACATAGTTTATATGGTTACAGGGGGGAAATCTCTAAAAGAAAGTATGCATACGATGTTCCATTGGTCTAGAGGGATTAAGCAAACTTACTTTATTTTATTTTTTGGAGTTCTTCAGTTGATACTATCTCAAGCTCCTAATTTTAATTCCTTGAAAGTGGTCTCTTTTACAGCAGCTGTTATGTCTTTGAGGTACGTAAATGAATACAAAATGCTAAACATAATTGTTTTTACCTGTTGTTACATATTTTATTGTATCGTATCGTTTGGATGGTTGTTACCTATTGTATCGTATCGTATTGTTTGGATGGTTATTACATGTTGTATTGTATTGTATCGTATTATTACTTTAAATATAATGTTTATTTTTTTATTATTACTTAAATTTTATTGTATCGTATAGTTAAATCTGTCGTTACGTAACAACGAAAAATGTCATTTTATGAAACGACCGATTTGGTGTGGTTGCGTTGTTTCTTTATTATTTTTTTTCCTCTCATCTTGCTTTTCCATATTATTAAATAATCATATTTTATCCTTTATCCTATCTTTTTCATATAATAATTCTACCCCATACATTACTTTTCTTTATAATATTACAAGTTTATTTTTCATATTGTTAGTGTATGAAATGATACTTAACAACCATCCAAACAAGAACACAAAATGCAAAACGCAAGTCTATTATTATGTTATTTTTATGACATATTGAATTTATTTTTGTGTTTATATATACATGCAGTTACTCAACAATTTCGTCAATAGCATCAATTATCAAGGGAGTTGAACATCCACAACCAGTTAATTATGGTCTACGATCTCATACTCCAGCTGGAATAACATTTGATATTTTCAACAGTTTAGGAACAATTGCATTTGCATTTGCTGGACATAGTGTTGCATTAGAAATTCAAGCAACAATACCTTCAACCCCAGAAAAACCATCTAAAGGGCCAATGTGGCGAGGTGTTACTGTAGCTTATGCAATTGTTGCATTTTGCTATTTAGCTGTTGCTGCCTCTGGATTCTGGGCTTTTGGCAATCTTGTGGATGATGATGTCCTTGTTACACTAAAACATCCACATTGGCTAATTGCTCTTGCAAATTTTATGGTATTTTTGCATGTTCTTGGAAGCTATCAGGTGATGGTCTGAAACTGTATACTGTTTCCGTTTCAATTTAGATGATATAGTTTGACTTAACACAAAGTGAATTTGTTTTTCAAGTAAAAATGGTATTCTAAAATTAGAGTTGTGTTTGGACATGAATATAATTTTGGGTTGTTTTTTAATTTTTGTGAGTGTTCTCAGTGAAAATTTTGAAACAACTTTTTGGAGTTTTTTAAATTTTTGAAAAATTTCAAAATTCATCTTCAAGTGAAAATTGAAAATTTTATGGCCAAACACTGATTTTGAAAAAAATAATTTTTTTTTGAAAAAAAGTGAAATATTTTTCATTGCCAAACAGACTCTTAGATAATTTAGTTTGACTTGGCACAAAGTTTAAGGAGAAAAAAATGACTTTTGAAACATGTGATCCTAAGAGCTTACAGGACAAAAGCTTTGTGGGCTATGATATTTTAGTTGTTATAAAAGTTTCTCATTAAGGATAAAGTGGGTAAAATAAAAAATTTAAAGTTAAATTATTTATAAATATAAAAATGTGTCATTCTTGAAAGCTATTAGGTGATGGTTTGAAATTGTATATATTATGATACCTTAATTTGTTAGAAAAAGGGGAGTCTTGGTGTAACTGGTAAAGTTACTGTCACGTGACAAGGAGGTCACGGATTCGAACCGTGGAAACAGCCACTTGCAGAAATGTAGGGTACGACTACGTACAATAGACCCTTATGATCCGGTTTTTCCTCGAACCCCGCACATAACGAGAGCTTAGTGCCCCAGACATCCCTTTTTACCTTAATTTGTCGGAAGATGATTATATATCTTTAATTTTGTATCAAATGTTTATTACCATTTGTGTTTTGTTTAATCTCAGGTTTTTGCAATGCCTGTTTTTGACATGATTGAGTGTTACTTGGTTAAAAAGCGTCGTTTCACTCCTGGACGACCTCTTCGCCTTATTGCCCGAAGTATTTACGTTGGTAAATAAAATTAATCTTTCACTACTTGTATGGAATTGATACTAACATAATAAAATGAACTAATTCATGTTTGTATACCAATTTTGTTAAACAGTTGTGACGATGTTCGTTGGAATGTGCTTTCCCTTTTTCGGAGGGCTGTTAGGCTTTTTCGGAGGATTGGCATTTTCGTCGACATCATTTTTTGTGCGATCTCTATATATCCTTTCTTTCTTTAGAATTTCGTACTAACCAATATATATATCCTTAATTGTGTATATTTATTTATTATATGGCAGCTCCCATGCATAATGTGGCTTGTCAGCCAAAAACCTAAAAGGTGGAGCTTTCATTGGATCGCTTCTTGGGTAAGTTTGTTGAAATATATAAGGGATTTTTTCACTTTTACCGTCAAAAATTATTTACAGTCAGTAGCAAAAAAACATTTTTTATTTAAATAATTTTAATATATAACATACAGAATGTGTATGTGTGTATATATATATATATATTCGGCTATTATTTTGAGAACGACTATATATAATACCCGATCATGTGTTAAGGAAACTTGCACCATTTAACTGTATAATACTTACTTTTATTTCTTTGACTTTGTTTTCAGCTTTCAATTATTATTGGTGTGAGCATAACAGTCTTGGCGCCAATTGGAGGAGCACGCACCATTATCATCTCAGCAAAGAATTACAAATTTTTCAATTAGATAGTTTTCTCATTTTCTGTCACTAGCTAGGAATTTCTTTAGAATCATTTATTCTAGTGATTTTGTTTCACATCAAGCTAAGTCAGTTCAATCTCAATGTGTTTCTCATTTTTATCAACATTGATTCTATAGAGAAAGTGATTCCTCTCATTTCTAGCTATTGATTACTCTATAATATTTGACCACTAACCAAACTATCGTTTAACTCTTCGCAAGAAATGTAAATGAATAACCAAACTAAATTTATTCATTTAAAATTATATTTTAGTGTTCTGATGTTATTATATACCATACGCCTGTGTAATGTGATCTATCAACATTCTGCCTATTACATTGAGGGGAAGTAACTGGAGATACACTATATATTACCCCCAAAAGTAAGAAAATGACAATAAACTGTAAGCTATTTTCATTTAATAAATTAAATCTAAAGAGGAAATTAAAATGTGAAACATATTTTAGAAAAGATGTATGGTGCAGCAAACATGAATGGGGATCACAATATAATGCCAAACCTTATTGTATTCCAGCCAACTGTATTCCTCTCGCGTGTAAGCAACCACTTCTTCACCTTTTAAAGAATACATCTCCGACTAATTAAAAGCTTCCAAGAGTATTTTAATATTAAAATAAAATATGCCACGATCTCCACGAATCATGACATATTTTATTAGACTCAACAACTTGCCCGAAGTTTGTTCAAGTTATACGACGTGATCAGACTGTTGTATATTGGGGAAGACAAGTCAAGAGAATTACTGCTGGATCAGTGAAGATCTTGCTGCAGTGTCACGACCTAGTTTTCCTCCGTAGGATGTCGTGACGGCACCTAGTATCTAAGACTAGGTAAACCTAACACTTACTGGATTAATAGAAGAAATCAACCATCAACGAAGAATATGGGATAAAAATCTTATACACAATTACAATTTCCAAAACCGGTAGTACAAGTTATAAGCTCTAACTTCTAAATACAACTGTTTTGAAACAGAGATAAAACAGTGCAAGCACAATAACAGAAGGTAACTCCGAGGCCTGTGACCGCAACGGCAGGTTTATCTTGAGTCTCCACAGCAAGATCCGTACAACTAGTTAGCGATTGACTGACTCCGAATTACCTGGATCTGCACAAAAATGTCCAGAAACGTAGTATGAGTACACCACAGCGGTACGCAGTAAGTATCAAGACAAACCTCAGTGGAATAGTGATGAGGGACAATCAAGACACCTATTGGACCAAATAATATGGACAAGTATAGGTGAAGAAATAGCAGGGTAAGATATCTCTATAAAGCTAGGCATAATAACAACAATAATACGATGCTTGCAAGAGGAACTAGAAGCAACAATTAGCAACAATACACAATAAGTAATAGCAATGTAGAGTAAGTTGGACACAGTTTAAATCCAGTGGAACCAAATAAGGTGAAACAAGTAGCAACTCAATAAGAATAACTGCTCTCACCTTAAGTTTATCCAATAATCTCCACGAGGTACCAAACCTCAAAACTCACACAATTCACGGGTCCCAATTCATGAACCCTAATCACTTGGCATCTTGTGTCCTCATTACAGCTGATAACTGCTTGGACGACGCACGTGCAGATAGAACAATTCTCACATATAAGATAATTAGACGGAGTACGTATAAATGATCAGTAGCATAAGTGTTCATCTTCTTAAACCGATAGGGTGATAAAGTACGTGTATGCTTGTGCAAGTGTTCTATCATAGTTAGGGCCAACGAATAAGAATAGAGAAAATGAACGACACATAAGAAGCGATCCCCACAATTGCACCAGGTAAAACTCACACAGGTTAAGCACGCCACTTCACAAATATCAACAACAACAATGCCCCCAGGCCATCCAAGTCAACGCAAATCATTCCCCGACATAGCCCACCTTGTCTCGCCACGTGCGTAATAATAAAGTAAATACTCGCCTTGTCTCGTCGCACACGCATAATAATATTTTCATCTTGTCTCGCCACATGCGCAAACCCACATATATAGCCCGTCTTGTCACGCCGCATGTACAATATCATGTGCCAAAAATACAACATCACAATAGAATGACTTTCACAACACGTGCCCATATTCCACAATATTTCGTCTGAACAATGTCAATACCACAACCGCGCACAACCCTTGGCTCAACAAACTAAGTACAACAGCAACAACAACAACAACAACAACAACAATAATAGCACGAGAATATGACAAGTAAATCAATTCAAGAGCTTTGGATCACAAAGAAGATGTAGAACGAGCTCACAAAGAATAAACATAATAGGGAATACTAGTCTTACTAAGGATAGCTCAACAAGGGAGAAATAATATGTAACAAATGATTCCACAAAAGTACAATTCGATAACAAAGGAAGATAACATGAGTCAATAATTCCAAATAAAGATGAGGCAACTACGATAAAGGATAACTAAACTTCATTTAGAATTGAGCAATTACGAAATAGATACAACAAATTCAATTAAGGATAAGCAACAGAGAAGATAATCATAACCTCAATTAAGGATAGACAATTACAGAAGAGATAATAATAATTTTAATTAAGGATAAGCAGTTAGGAAAGGATAGCATGGCAATCGAATAGGCAACAACTTCAGTTAAGGCACACAAGAGTGAAATAGGCAATAAGAGTAGAACATGAAAGCAATTTATTCCAATTAAGACATGTAAGGGCAAAATTTAGTACATGGGGGATTTAACATAACAAAAAAACTTCACATCTATGGAACATAAGAACCTAGGAGCCCTAAATGGTCAAATTTCCATAAATAAGCCCGAGCACGTACTCGTCACCTTGCGTACACGGCCTTCACATGACACAATTAGTACTAAAGACTCAAATCCTAGGGGTAGTTTTTTCCACACAAAGTTAGGCAAGATACTTACCTCAAAGAAGCTAGACCGTTAGTCTAAATGACCTTCTCGAGTGAATTAACATCCGGTCGACTCAAATCTAGCCAAAATAATTTTAATTCATAAATAAAACTCGTAGAAATCAAATTTCGGATAATAAAGCTTCAATATTTAACAAGAACTAAAAGTCAACCCAAAAGTGAAACCCCGGGCCCACACCTCGGAACCCAATAAAATTTATAAAACCCGAACACCCATTCCGATACAAATTTCAACCATACCAAAATTATGCATTTCCGACATCAATTTGTCCTTCAAATCATCATTTTTCATTTTGAAAGATTTCTTCAGAAATTCTCATTTTCCTCAACTCAAAACACTAATTATAAGATAAAATAAAGATGGGATACACTTTCCCCAATGATTGGCTTGAAAAACCTACGAAAAAGCTCTTAAAACCGAGGTCTACAACTCAAAATATGGTGAAAATGGCCAAACCCTTGACTTATATGATTCTACCAAGAACTTCCGCATTTGCGAACAAGTAAGCCGCAACTGCGAAAAAGTAAGCCGCACCTGCGAAAAAGTAAGCCGCACCTGCGACTCCGCAGAAGCGCACAAGCAGCTGCAAAATCGGACATCTTCGCATTTGCGATCTCTGGGCCGCAAAAGCATGGCAAAGGAAAGCGAGACCTTACCTTTTTTCCAGGCCTGTTCGAACAGCACCTGCATGCCCAAACTCCGCAGAAGCGAGCTATCCCCAGGCCATATTTATCACAGAAGCGGAGCCGCACTTGCACTCCAAAATGTCGCAGGCATGAAGCATCATAACTAGACCTGATCACAAGCATGAAAATCATCCGAAAATCGTCTGAAACACACCCGGCCCCCCCGAAACCCCGTCCAAGCATACCAAAAAGTTCTATAACATAACACGGACCCTATCGAGATCTCAAATCACATCAAACAATGTCGAAACTACGAATTGTACCATGAATCGAACTTATGAACTTTCAAATCTTCCAACTTTTAGATTTCGTGCCGAAACATATTAAATCAACCCGGAATGGCGTCAAATTTTGCATGCAAGTCCCAAATGACATAACTGAGCTAATCGAACTCTCGAAATAGAAATCTGACCCCGATATCACCAAAGTCAACTCTCGGTCAAACCTCTCAACCTTAAAAACTTCAACTTTTCAATTTTTGCCGAAATACTTTAAATTACTCTACGGACCTCCAAATCCAAATTCGGACGCACGCCTAAGTCCAAAATCACAATACCAAGCTATTGGAATCATCAAAATACTATTTCGGAGTCGTCCATACAAAAGTCAAATTCCTGTCAACTCTTACCGCTTAAGCTTCTAAAACACGAATCCTTCTTCCACATCAATCCCGAATCATCCGAAGTCCGAACTCTACTACGAACGCACGTCATAACACAAAATACGGAGCTTCTCAAGACCTTAATCCACTGAATGGAGTACTAATACTCAAAACGACCGGTCGGGTCATTACATCCCCCCTCTTAAACAAACGTTCGTCCTCGAACGTGTCAGGAACCATTCCGAAGTCATCAAATCCCTGAGTGAACTTACCATACATACACCTGCAGGTGATCCCACGTCACCCCAATCCACATAAGCCCGACGACACCAACCCAACTGAAATTTATCCCTTCCACCAATTCTAATAAGCCTTAGAATTGGGATTCTCACCATCTGATCATCTCCAAAAAAACCCAATTCCTACATCCACACCCGGTATCAGCCTTAATCAGCTGCAACAACTTATGCCTACACCCACAAGGTACAACCACACGACACAACACATCACACATATACCCATAACCACACCCCTAGCCACAGTAGTTGCCCATAATCATATCAAACGCCGGCAATTAGCCTTATACCCGTTAGGACCCTGTTTCAATTTTTCATAACACTGACAACTATGCAATAAACATGAAGACCTCGTAAATAATCACTCAAATCAACAAGTCACATCTAACTCCACCGGGGCACACATCTCACAAGCTAGAACTTAATAAGCACAACACGAACATGACTGAATATATAAGGGAACACATGAAGAAATTATCAAACAAGCCTGACAGACACCATGTAATGACCCGACTTGTTGTTTTAAAAATTAGCATCCCGTTAAATGACTTAAGGTCTCGATCAGCTTCGTAATATGTATTATGACCCGCGGATGTGGTCGAGTTTGATTTTCGGAAGATTCGGGATTAAATTGAAAGAACAATTCTCATTTTTGAAGCTTAACTAAAAAGAGTTGACAAGAGTTGGACTTTTAAGTAAACGACCCTGGAATAGAGTTTTGATTATTCCAATAGCTTCGTATGGTGATTTTGGACTTAGGAGTATGTCCGAAAAATTATTTGGAAGCCCGTAGTTAAATTATGCTTGAAATGGCAAAAATATGAAGTTTATGTTGGAAGTTTGACCAGGGAGTTGACTTTTTGATATCTGGGTCAGAATCCAGTTCTGAAAATTTTCATAGGTCTGTTATGTCATTTATGACTTGTGTTTAAAATTTGAGGTCAATCGAACTTGATTTGATAGGTTTCGACGTCGAATGTAGAAGTTGAAATTTCTTAGTTTCATTTAACTTGAATTGGGATGCGATTCATGATTTTGATGTTTTTTGATGTGATTTGAGGCCTCGAGCAGGATTGTGTTATGCACTGGGACTGGTTGGTACGATTGGACGGGGTCCTGGGGGCCTCGGGTTTGATTCGGGGTGGTTCCGGATCAAGTTTGGGTGTTTTGATGCTGCTGGTTGCTGATTCTAGTGTTCTTATTCGCGTTTGCGAGGATCCTCTCGCGTTCGCAAAGAAGGATTTTTCTGTTGGGACTTTGTTCATTGCGTTCGCGAAGAGGCTCTCGCGTTCGCGAAGAAGGAATTTTTGATGTCCGCCGTCTGACTTTGGAGGCTCATATCTCGCAATCTATAAGAAATTTGGAGATGATCCAAAAATGAAAGTTGTAGCCCTTTGTGTATAGGTTTTAGAAAAATAAACCATTTGTCATTTATAATTGTATACAAAAGGTTATGGTGGATACACTACAAGCTATCTGGGAAGAGTTTGGAAATCTATGTTGCACATGGCTGACTTTGGAAGCTTATATCTCGCAATATATAAATAAATGGGAGATGATAAACAAATAAAAGTTATAGACTTGGAGTCTAGTTTTTCAGAAAGTTAAACCATTCATCATTTGAAGTTTTGTACGAAACGTTATGACCATTATACGAGAGACTGTCTGAGAAGAGTTTGAAAGTGGCTGTTGGAGAATTTATTCATCGCGAACGCGAGGGGATGGTCGCGAACGCAAAGAACAAACCCCTGGGAAGTAGAATAAAGTACACATTCGTCTCATTCTTCCATTTTTGGACCAAGGAAGCTCGGGTGAGGCGATTGTTCGAGAGTTTTCCAAGGAAAACATTGGGGTAAGAATTCCTAACTTGATTTTGGTTAAATTACATGAATCTATTGTTGTTTTTATTACTAAATTAGTAAATTGGGTTGAAAATGGTAGAAATCCTCTAGACATTAATTTAAGATTTGTAGGGAGATCCGTTATCAGAATTTGATAATTTTTGTATGGTTGAACTCGTATCGGAACGGGTGTTCGAATTTCGTGACTTTTTCCAGAATTCAAAATGTGGGTCCCACTGTCAATTTTTAAAATGAATTTCAGATTTTAATTCCGGAAATTAGTAATTTCATATGGAATTAATTCCTATGATTTGTATTGAGTATATTGAAATATTTGTGACTAGAAGCTTCCGAACACAAATTCATAAGGGAAAGATTTATTGGAATCTTAAAATTGGTTGCGAAGCGAGGTAAGTGTCTTGTCTAACTTTGTGTGGGGGAAACCACCTATGACAACCCGACTTGTCGTTTTAAGAATTTAAGCCCTGTTTGGCGGCATAAGGCCCTGAGCAGCTTCGTATTATGTGTATTGACTTGCGTGCGTGGTTGAATTCACCTACCGGATGATTTGGAGTAATTTGGGACACTTGGTCCCTAAAACGGAACCTTAAGTCTTATAATTTTGACCGTAGTCAGAACTGCATGAAGACGACTACGGAATGGAGTTCCGTCGGTTCCATTAGCTCTATTGTGTGATTTATGACTTGGGAGCGTGTCCGGATTATGAATCTGAGGTCTGTAGCTGATTTAGGTTTGAAATGAAGAAAGTCGAATTTTTGGAGATTTGGATCGGAAGTGGACTTTTTGATATCGGGGTCAGAATGCGATTTCGAGAGTTAGAACAGTTCCGTTATGTCATTTGGTACTTTCCTATAAAATTTGACGTCATTTCGGGTTGGTTTGATAAGTTTCGGCACTAGTTTTGGAAGTTGGAAGTTTTGGAAGTTCATAAGTTCAATTCATGGTGCGATTCATAGTTTCGACGCTGTTTGATGTGATTTGAGACCTCGAGCGAGTCCATGTTAGGTTATTGAACTTGTTGGTATGGTTGGACGGGGTCCCGGGGGCCTCGGGTGAATTTCGGATGGGCTACGGGTCATTTCCCTCCTTTTCTGAACTGTTGTTTCTGTGTTCTGGTGTTCTTCTTCGCGAACGCGAACAGTATCTCGCGTTCGCGAAGTGTTACTTCTTACCACCCCATATTTCTTCTTCGCGTTCGCGTTCAACCTCTCGCATTCGCGAAGGTTTGCCTTTTCCTCCATCACGTTCGCAATTAGCCACTCGCGTTCGCGAAGCTCTTCATGGAAGCCTCATATTTCTTCTTCGCGTTCGCGTTCTACATCTAGTGTTAGCGAAGGTTTGCCTTTTCCTCCATCGCATTCGCGATTAGCCACTCGCATACGCGAAGCTCTTCATGGCAGCCTCATATTTCTTCTTCGCGTTCGCGTTCGCATTCAATGTCTCGCGTTTGCGTAGGTTCCGTCCCTTGTTCTTCGCGTTCGCACTCCTTCCCTCGCGTTCGCGAAGGGTTTCAGGACAGCCTTACCTTCCTTCTTCGCGAACGCGAGCCTTTTTCCGCGTTCGCGATGCTTTCAGACCTGGGCAGATTATAAGTTTTTCAAATCAAGGTTTAGGCCACTTTTATCACATTTTGACTTGTAGAGCTCGGTTTTGAGCGATTCATTGTGGGTTTTTCAAGCAAATCAATTGGGTAAGTGTCCTTCACCTAGAATCTATTTATTTCCATGATTCTATCTTTATTTTTATCATTTAAATTGTGTTTTGAGTTGAGTAAAAGGGTGATTTTTGAAGAAAATTTTCAAAATGAAAAATCACGATTTGAGGGACGAAATGGTATCAGAATTTGATAAAATTGGTATGGTTGAACTGGTATTGGAATGGGTGTTCAGATTTCATGAAAATTATGTCGGGTTCCGAGAGGCGGGCCCTGCGTTGATTTTTGTTGACTTTTTGGAATAAATTTGTAAGTCGACGTATTATTATCCGGAATTGTTTCCGATAAATTTTAATGAAATTACACAATTGAATTGGATAGATTTGAGCTGTCCGGAGGTCAAATTCAAGCAAGAAGGCGATTTTGGAATATCGACATAACTTCAATAATGTAAGTGTCTTGCTTAACCTCGAGTGGGGGAATTACCCCTTAGGCATCGAGTCTTCAATAATAATGCAATGCTTGTAATGCTGAGATTAGTGTTATTGATATATACCTTGTGGTGTTTTGTTGGGTTGTAGATGTGTTGTTAGGAGTTGTTTTAGTGTTACTCTGGAAGGTGGATAGGCCCAATTACAAAGGAAACTCTGCCGAAATCTCTGAAAAATTTGGGAGTTAGTAAAATTTGGGGGATTGAGACGTGCAAGAGAAGAGATAAGTTATGTTATGTGTTTGAGAACGAATGATCCTAAGCGGGGGAGAATGTAACACCCCAAGAAAATTTTGAAGTACTTCAACACTATCAAGAAAGTTGATGTGTGCGTAGGCATGAGTTTCTATAGCTAGTTGAGACTAATACCGTGCGTTGTTGTGAAAATCAGGCCTTTTAAAAATGTTTGGAGTGTAAGAAATTAGTCTTAAAGCTTACAAATATGGATAAAAGAAACAATCTCAATTGAGATAGTGTTATCAGGCTTATCTCAAATGTGGTAACATGGGATCCACTGTGAGTATATGTGTAAGAGTAAAATCATCAATTTGGTAACCTTAGAATAATTCTTACCACGTTCGAGGACGAACGTTTATTTAAGAGGTGGAGAATGTGACGACACGACTTGTTGTTTTAAGAATTTAAGTCCCGTTTGGCGTCATAAAGCCCTGAGCAGCTTCGTATTATGTGTATTGACTTGCGTACGTGGTTGAATTCAGCTATCGGATGATTCAGAGTGATTTGGGACACTTGGTCCCTAAAACAGAAGCTTAAGTCTTAGGATTTTGATCGTTGTCGGAACTACGTGAAGACGACTACGAAATGGAGTTCCATCGGTTCAGTTAGCTCCGTTGGGTAATTTATGACTTAGGAGCGTGTCCGAATTGTGAATCTGAGGTCTGTAGCTGATTTAGGCTTGAAATGGCAAAAGTTGAATTTTTGGAGATTTGGACCGGAAGTGGACTTTTTGATATCGGGGTCAGAATGCAATTTCGAGAGTTGGAACAGCTCCGTTATGTCATTTTGGACTTGCCTGTAAAATGTGACGTCATTCCAGGTTGGTTTGATAGGTTTCGGCACGAGTTTTCGAAGTTGGAAGTTTTGGAAGTTCATAAGTTCGATTCATTGTGCGATTCGTAGTTTCGACATTGTTTGATGTGATTTGCGACCTCGAGCGAGTCCGTGTTAGGTTTTGGAACTTGTTGGTATGTTTGGATGGGGTCCCGGGGGCCTCGGGTGAGGTTTGGATGGGCTACGGTTCATTTTCCTCCTATTTTGAACTATTGTTTCTGTCTTCTGGTGTTCTTCTCGCGTTCGCGAAGTGTTACTGCTGACCACCTCATATTTCTTCTTTGCGTTCGCGTTCAACCTCTCGCATTCGTGAAGGTTTGCCTTTTCCTCCATCGCGTCCGTGATTAGCCACTCGCGTTCGCGAAGCTCTTCATGGCAGCCTCATATTTCTTCTTCGCGTTCGTGTTCAACATCTCACGTTCGCTAAGGTTTGCCTTTTCCTCGACCGCGTTCGTAATTAGCCACTCGAGTACGTGAGGCTCTTCATGGCACCTCATATTGCTTCTTGGCATTCGCGTTCGCGTTCAACGTCTCGCGTTCGCGTAGGTTCCGTCCCTTGTTCTTCGCGTTCGTGAAGGGTTTTTCTGGACAACCTTACCTTCCTTCTTCGCGAACGTGAGCCTTTTTCCGCGTTCGCGATGCTTTCAGACCTGGGCAGATTATAAGTTTTCCAAATCGAGGGTTAGGCCACTTTTATCATATTGTGACTTGTAGAGCTCGGTTTTGAGCGATTCCTTGTGGGTTTTTCAAGCAAATCGATTGGGTAAGTGTCCTTCACCTACAATCTATTTATTTCCATGATTCTATCTTTATTTTTATCATTTAAATTGTGTTTTGAGTTGAGAAAAAGGGTGGTTTTTGAAGAAAAGTTTCAAAATGAAAAATCACGGTTTGAAGGACGAAATGATATCGGAATTTGATAAAATTGGTATGGTTGAACTTGTATCGGAATTGGTGTTCGGATTTCATAAATATTATGTCGGGTTCCGAGAGGCGAGCCCCACGTTGATTTTTGTTGACTTTTTGGAATAAATTTTTAAGTCGACGTATTATTATTCTGAATTATTTTCGATGAATTTTAATGAAATTATACAATTGAATTGGATAGATTTGAGTTGTCCGGAGGTCAAATTCAAGCAAGAAGGCGATTTTGGAATATCGGCATAACTTCAATAATGTAAGTTTCTTGCTTAACCTCGAGTGGGGGAATTACCCCTTAGGCATCGAGTCTTATGTGCTATTTGTAAAATGTGAAAATCCGTGCACGCAAGGTGACGAGTACGTACTTGGGCTTATATGTGCAACTTGTATTGGTTAACGTTTTAGGCATTCTTATGTATTAAATTATATAATTGTTGGCATTAGTAAATCCTTGAATTATTACGCCTTGTTCCTCATTTGTCAAGTTTGTATTTTATATAATAATTTGGTGTTATTGTCACTTGGATTTTATGTGAATTCCGTGTGTTTGTTGATTTGATATTTATCATAGAATTAAATTCATGATGGAATCCTTATATGCAATATTTATTAAATAAGCTTAAATTGAGGAGTTAATATAATTATCAAGAATCTTAATTAATGAAGGTGTTGTCCTATATTGAGTGTTTTTCATCTCTGTTGATTGTTTTGAGGTTTATTATACGTTGTGTGGAGCCTTGGGCTATTTGTTGAGAAAATTATTGATTCTGCTACATACTTGGAATTTGGTTGTGGTCAGTGAAAAATTGTGATAGGAATTGTTGAATTTTGTTGTGGTTTTAACACTCTCCTTGATGCTATTTATGTTTCCTACCTTGCTTGTTAATGATATACATGTGCTTGGTAAGGAAGAGTGTAAAGCACGAAGGGTGATGCCGTGCCATTTGAGAGTGTAAAGCACGAAGGGTGATGCCGTGCCATTTGAGAGTGTAAAACACGAAGGGTGATGCCGTGCCATTTGAGAGTGTAAAGCAGAAGGGTGATGCCGTGCCATTGAGAGTGTAAAGCACGAAGGGTGATGCCGTGCTATTTTATTTATATTATCAGGTGAGGATGAGAGTAAAAGCACGAAGGGTGATGCCGTGCAACTATTTTTATATTATCATATATTCATGGCACGAAGGGTGTTTCCGTGCAGGCGAGGACGAGGGATATACATTATATTGTGATATCGTTTTGTTGTGTATACATTCATGCCTTTATCTTGAGATGTTATTGTGCACCTATGCTTTCTATGTGACTTGTAGTCATTGTTGCTTTCCGTGTGCCTCCACTTTATTTCTTTTATTATTATTGGCATTTCTCCCACCTAGTTGGTACTGTTACATGTATGCACAGTGAGAAAGATGTAAATGCACGAAGGGTGTTGTCGTGCCAATTGAGTTGATCTACGTATATATATATATATATATTGGGTGAGAATGAGACAAGAGCACGAAGGTATTGCCGTGTCATTTGAGGTGATATGTTGAAGATATTTCTCATGCCAAGAAAGTTAAATGAAGTATCACATGGTGACTTTTATTTGAAAGAATTATATTAGAAGAATATTTATTTGAAAGAATTACATTAGAAGAATATTTATTTGAAAGAATTATATTAGAAACATATTTATTTGAAAGAATTATATTGGAAGAATATTTATTTGAAAGAATTATATTAGAAGCATATTTATTTGAAAGAATTATATTAGAAGAATAGTTATTTAAAAGAATTATATTAGAGAGATATTTACTAGAAGAAGTATATTTGAAAGATATTTACTTGAAAGAAGTATATTTGAAAGATATTTACCTGAAAGAATTACATTCGAAAGATATTTATTTGAAAGCATTTTAATGGAAAGATATTTATTTGAAGGAAGTATATTCGAAATATATTTATTTAAGAGGATTATATTCTAGAGACTTTATTGAAAAACTTATAGATAAAAGATGTATATTGAAAGGACTTGGTTAATTGGTTGTACCTGTGTTTATTATTCTTTTGAGTAATGTTTATGGTGTTCCTGTTGCCTTCCTGTTTAAATCACTAGTTGATTGGTATTGCTAGCACTACTATTTGTTTCCTATCAATTTTTATATCATATTGCACAAATTATTAGACCAGTGAGTGTCTTGACTGTACCTCGTCTCTACTCCACTGAGGTTAGTCTTGATACTTACTGGGTACCAGCCGTGGTGTACTTATACTACACTTTTGCACATTTTTGTGCAGAGCCAGGTATTGGGGATATCGGACTCGGACAAAGTTAAAGTGGGATCACAAGAATTCAAGGTAGAGCTGCTTGGTCGTCGTAGTTCCTTGGAGTCTTTCCATTTTATTTTACTGTTATTTATTATTCAAATAGTATGGATTATTCAATCCTTGAGATTATTTCATGTATTCAGTTAGAGTTCGTTACTCAGTACTACCAGTCTTGGGAGGTGGTTTTATTTATATTCGTTCTTCTATTGGTTTTGATTACCTATTTAATTCAAAAAAGATATCGCTTCGAAACGTAATGGAAATCGGTTTATCTAGTCTTGGAGACTAGGTTCCATCACGACGCCTGTGATGGAATTTTGGGTCGTGACAAGTTGGTATCAGAGCTCTAGGTTCATAGGTTCTACGACTCACGAACGAGTCTAGTATAGTCTTGCGGATCGGTACGGAGACGTCTGTACTTATCTTCGAGAGGCTATAAAGCTAGTAGAAAATTATTTTTCTTTCACTCCTTATCGTGCTGCATTTATTTAGATTGAAGCATGTATCTTATGTTCTTTTACATCCACTCATGTATGAAATTGTGCACTCGGTATCAACTATGTACCAATGGTTCGTGATACTACAGAAGGGTTATAAGGGATCCAGGGTTGCTCAACCATTATTACAACATGTCGTCCAGATCGAGGATGCGGATGTATTGAGAGATCATTTAGTTGTGCATATTGGGGTGCAGCAGGTTCTGACATCTAGTTGTTAAGTATGATATTAAGAAGGTTTAATTAACTTTCTAATCGTCATAATCGTGGAAGGGTCACGAGGTGGATGTAGATCAGAAATAGTTGGTGGTATTAGAGACTATGTAGTTCATATGGGATTTCTACTCAGCGAAGGGTACATACGTAGCCAAGGCACTAGAGGAAATGAGTTTAACTATCACGAGGATGACATGCGCCAAATAAATGGCTTGCGGTGTCTTATGACCGATGTCCTACGAGCGATGAAGGTTAGTATTGTAGATCATCGGAATGTGTCCTATGGCTTCGCGCCAAGTGAGGGGGGTCCACTATCAACAATCAGATTGCAGGATCATGTGTTATATTAGTTTTGGCCTGAGATGCTTTTACATGGTAATGAAAGGTTCTTTGAAACTTGTATATGATTAAGAGGTGAGATTGGTATGGGATGATGCTGGGGCTTGCGGTATTCCTGCGTCCTTAATAATTCTATATTTCAGTATCAACAGGGTCATGGAAACAATTTCAGAATACTCGGGGTGTTCCAGTAAGTTTTTTCAATGTACCATCGTGTCACGACCCAAAATCCCAACCTGTCATGATGGCGCTTATCTCGACACTAGGCATGCCAATGATATCAAGAAACCACACTTTCTTTTAAGTTTAAAAATATAATATTTAAATACAATACAAAATCCCACAAATACTGATACGAACACTCCCCAAAACTTGGTGTCACTGAGTACATGAGCATCTAATATGAATACAAGTCTGGAAAATATACGGTCAATAATAGTATAAGACCAAAATATGGTAAACAAGGAGATAGGGAAGGAGAGACAAGGTCTGCGAAACACGATAGCTACCTCTGAATCTTTGGAAGATCAACTTTATGAGAGAATCAACACCCGCTATGCCCAGAAGCACCTGGATCTGCACATAAAGTGCAGGGTGTAGTATGAGTACAACCAACTCAGAAAGTAACAATAATAACAAACGAACTGAAGATATTGACGAGCTACACAGTTTTAGTTCACTCTTAGTAATTCCAGCAAAGAATAAACATGCTTTCAAATCCAATAGTTTAAGTCAAATCAGTTTTATATAGTTCAAGTTCGTGTAATCTGGATATAAAATCTTTTAGAGTATTTCACAACAATGATAGATAGAAACTAAGTGCAACAACAAATGAAAAGCAAGTACAGCCTCTTAGGGTAACAATCACTCAACTCATCACAACAGCTCAACCACTCGGCTCTCAGCCGTCAGCACTCTCACTCAATGGGTATCCGCGCTCACTAGAGGTGTACAGACTCCGGAGGAGCTCCTACAGCCCAAGCGCCATAATCCGCACGGACAACTCACGTGCTGCACGAACAACTCACGTGCTGCACAGACAACTCACGTGCTATAATATCCTGCATGGACAACTCACGTGCCATATATCCTTACCTCACCGATAGGCCCTCGGCCTTANATATTATTAGAGAGATATTTACTGGAAGAAGTATATTTGAAAGATATTTACTTGAAAGAAGTATATTTGAAAGATATTTACCTGAAAGAATTATATTCGAAAGATATTTATTTGAAAGAATTTTAATGGAAGGATATTTATTTGAAGGAAGTATATTCAAAATATATTTATTGAAAATGATTATATTCTAGAGACTTTTATTGAAAAACTTATAGATAAAAGATGTATATTGAAAGGACTTGGTTAATTGGTCGTACTTGTGTTTATTATTCGTTTGAATAATATTTATGGTATTCCTGTTGCCTTGCTATTTAAATCACTAGTTGATTGGTGTTTCTATCACTGCTATTTGTTTTCTATCATTTTGTATATCATAGTGCACAGGTTATCAGACCAGTGAGTGTCTTGACTGTACCTCATCTCTACTCCATTGAGGTTAGTCTTGATACTTACTGAGTGCCGACCATGGTGTACTCATACTATACTTCTGCCTATTTTTGTGCAGAGACAGGTATTGGAGAAATCAGACTCAGATAGAGTTAGAGTGGGATTACAAGGATTTAAGGTAGAGCTGCTTGGTCATCGCAGTTCCTTTGAGTTTTTCCACTTTATTTTACTATTATTTATTCAAATAATATTGATTATTCGATCCTTGAGGTCATTCCATGAATTCAGTTAGAGTTCGTGACTCAGCACTACCAGTCTTGGAAGGTTGTTATATTCATATTTGTTCCGCTGTTGGTTTTGATTACCTATTTAATTCATATTTTAAAAAAAAGGCTTCGAAATATAATGAAAATCAGCTTACCTAGTCTTGGAGACTAGGTTCCATCACGACGCCTGTGGTGGAATTTCGGGTCGTGACACCACCTTTTAGGACTTGAGATGATTGTGTCACTAGTGTTATGTGAAGGTCGTGCACGCGAGGTGACGAGTGGGTATACGACCTATATGTGGTATTTGACTGGTTAGAACCGTTAGGCTCCTTTTATACAATTGTTTATAAATATTGTGTCATGATTATATCTTTTTGTGTTAGAATCTTTTGTACGTGCTTTACTTGAAATAGTTAGCACATGTTCCATCCTTGTTATCAGGTTCATTCTTATATTCTAATTGTTGATTGTAGTCACTTGTTGAATTACTGCTTGTCTGCTACATGCCTTGATTGTTAATTGATGCTCATAAAATGTGCTTTGATTATGGATTGTTATTACCTTGCTATTTGACTTCGTGAGCTATCGTGTAGCTTTTTCATTAATTGTGACTTCTTTGTGTAGACTCGTTATTCCTTTTGATTTTGTGGTACACCGTAGTTGGTTGTATATTGGTTGTTTAATTTGTGTTGCTTGAGGAGCGGGTTGCATGCCGCAACAGAAATGAAAGTGAATATATTGGAGGAGCGGGTTGCACGCTGTAACAAAATTGATTGAAATGAATATATTGGAGGAGCGGGTTGCACCCCGCAACATAATTGATTGAAATGATATATTGAGGATCGGGTTGCACGCCGCAACGGAATTGAATATAAATATATTGGTGGATCGAGTTGCACATCGCAACGGAACTAAATAAAAATTGATTATATTGGTGGATCGGGTTGCACGCCGCAACGGAATTAAATGAAAATTGATTATATTGGTGGATCGGGTTGCACGCCGCAATAAAATTAAATAAAAATTGATTATATTGGTGGATCGGGTTGCAGGCCACAACGAAATTTAAATATGAAATTATTGTGATATTAAAGTGAATTCTGATTGTAATTGTAATGACCCAACCGGTCATTTTAACTTTTAGAACCATGTTCCCTAAAATAAAACTTTCCATAGGTGCTTGTAATGATTTATGACTTGCGGGGATGGTTGGTTCGGAATTGGGAAGTGTTTGAGGTGAAATCGGAACACTTGGTTCCTTAAGTTGGCCTTAAAGTGCTAAGTTT
>AWOL01S0065654.1:0-20928 GCA_000715115.1 Nicotiana otophora
ATCAACTACAATGCATAAATTTAAATTTCTCAAACTTTCCCCCAAAAAGTCAAAAATCGACCTCGGACCCGCTTGGTCAAAATTCGAGGTTCGGACCAAAATCCATTTACCCATTCACTCCCGAGCCCTATTATGTAATTAATTTCGGAATCCGACCCCAAATTAAGGTCTAAGTCCCTAATTTGAAAAAAAAAAACAACTCTTCCTAAATCTCTAGTTTTCTACCATGAAAGAACAAAGATTAGGGCTAGAAATTTAATGGGTGATGTTAGAAATGGAAGAAAATAAATTAAAGAGTACAAACCTATGAATTAGTGTTGCGTTTTCCCTTCAAAATCGCACCTAGGCCGAGCTCTAATGGCGAATTTATGAAAAATGGGTAAAATCCCATTTTTGAAATGTTTTAAGGTCTAAGCGTCAGGCCTTCTTCGCGTTCATGAACGACCTGCCGCGTTCGCGATGTGCAGCATCCCAAATGTCTTTTGCGTTCGCGAAGGCTGCTCCCCCTGGCCTTCGCGTTCGCGAGCCAGTGCTCGCGTTCGCATAGAAGAAAACTCAAGCTTCCCCCTGGCCTTCCTGTTCGCGAGCCAGGTCCTCCAAGCTTCGCGTTCGAGAGAACCCGGCCGCATTCGCGAAGGGTAAGCCCCCTCCCCATTTCTTTGTGTTCGCGATCAAGCTACCGCGTTCGCGTAGAAGAAATCACCCTGCCCCGTTTTACCTTTCGCATTCGCGATAATACCTTCGCGAACGCAAAGACGAAAACACCAGATAACAGCTGAAGCCAAAAACCAGATTTTTCCTAAGTCCAAAACATCCCGTAGCCTATCTGAAACTCACCCGAGCCCTCGGAGATCCAAACCAGCCATGCACACAAGTCCTAAAACATCATACAAACTTGCTCGCGCGATCATATCGCCAAAACAATACCTAGAACTATGAATTTAGTACCTAATCGAATGAAAGTTTCAAGAAAACTTTGAAACTTATAATTTCTCAACCGGACGTCTGAATCATGTCAAACCAATTCCGTTTCTCACCTAATTTCACAGACAAGTCATAAATATTATTTTGTACCTCTATCAGGATCCAAAACTAAAATACGGACCCGGTATCAATAAGGCCAAATATCAATCAATTCTTAAAAACTATTAGATTTTCAAACTTTAAATTTTCGATAAAAATTCATAACTCAAGCTAGGGACCTCGGAATTCGATTCCAGGCATACGGCCAGGTCTCATATTTCAATACGGACCCCCCGGGACCGTCAAAATATGGGTCCGGATCCGTTTACTCAAAACGTTGACCGAAGTCAACTAAAATTAACATTTAAGGTAAAAAATTTTATTTTTATCAGTTTTTAACATATAAGCTTTCCGGGTCAATACCCCTACTGCACACGCAAATCGATGAAGTCTAGAATGAGGTTTTAAAGGCTTCAAAATGCAGAGTTTGGTTCTAAAATATAAGATGACCTATTGGGTCATCATATTATCCACATCTAAAACAACCATTCGTCCTCGAACGGACATAGAAAAGTACTTGAGCTGATGAAAAGGTGGGAATATCTACTCCACATATCGGACTAGGACTCCCAGGTAGCTGCCTCAACAGGCTGACCTCTCCATTGCACTCGAACTGAAGGATAACTCTTCGATCTCAACTGACAAACCTGCTGGTCTAGAATAGCTACCGGCTCCTCCTCGCAGGTCAAATTCTTGTCCAACTGGATAATGCTAAAATCTAACACGTGGGATGGATCACCGTGATACTTTCGGAGCATAGACACATGAAATACCGGATGAACTGCTAATAAACCAGGTGGCAACGCAATCTGTAGGCCACCTCTCCCTCTCGCTCAAGGATCTCAAAACGCCCGATATAGCTAGGGCTCAACTTGCCCTTCTTTCTAAACCTCATCACACCCTTCATGGGTGATAACCGGAGCAACACTCTCTCTCCGACCATGAATGCAACATCACGAACTCTACGGTCGGCATAACTCTTCTGCCTGGATTGAGCTGTGCGAAGTCAATCCTGAATAATCTTGACCTTATCCAAGGCATCCTGTACTTACTCTGTACCCAACAATCGAGCCTCCCCCGGATCGAACCACCCAACTGGAGGCCGACACCGTCTAACATATAATGCCTCATAGGGAGCCATCTGAATGCTCTCCTGGTAGCTGTTGTTCTAGGTGAACTCTGCAAGAGGCAAGAACTGGTCCCACGATCCTCCGAAGTCTATGACACATGCATGGAGCCTATCCTCCAATATCTGAATAGTATTCTCGGACTGTCTGTCCGTCTGAGGATGAAATATTGTGCTCAACTCAACCCCCGTACCCAGCTCACACTGTACTTCCCTCCAGAAGTGCGGGGTGAACTGCGTATCTCGATCATAAATGATAGACATGGGCATACCGTGAAGACGGACGATCTCACAGATGTAAATCTCTACCAACCGCTCTCAAGAATAGGTAACTGCCATAAGAATGAAATGCGCTGACTTGGTCAGCCTGTCACAATGACCCAAACTGCATCGAACTTCTTCTGAGTCTGTGGAAGTCCAACAACGAAATCCATAGTGATACACTCCCACTTCCACTCAGGAATCTCTAACTTCTAAAGCAAACGACCAGGTCTCTGATGCTCACATTTTACCTGCTGACAATTTAGACACTGAGACACATATACAACTATATCTTTCTTTAATCTCCTCCACCAATAATGCTTCCGCAAATCCTGATACATCTTGGCGGCGCCTAGATGAATAGAATACCGGGAACTATGGGCCTCCTCAAGAATCAACTCACGAAGTCCATCCACATTAGGCAAACAAATATGACCTTGCATCCTCAAAACCCCATCATCTCCAATAGTAACTTGCTTGGCACCACCGTGCCGCACTGTGTCTCTAAGGACAAGCAAATGAGGTTCATCATACTGCCAATATCTAATGCGCTCAAACAAGGAAGACCGAGCAACTGTACAAGCTAGAACACTGTTGGGCTCAGAAACATCCAACCTCATGAACTGATTGGCCAAGGCCTGAACATCCAATGCAAGCGGTCTCTCACCAACTGGGATATATGCAAGGCTGCCCATACTAGCTGACTTTTTACTCAAAGCGTCGGCCACCACATTGGCCTTCCCGGGATGATACAATATGGTGATATCATAGTCTTTCAATAGCTCCAACCATCTCCTCTGCCTCAAATTGAGCTCTTGCTGCTTGAACAAATACTTCAAGCTTCGACGATCCGTGAATACCTCACATGGCACGCCGTAAAGATAGTGCCTCCAGATTTTCAGCGCGTGAACAATGACTGCCAGCTCTAGATCATGAACAAGGTAATTCTTCTGAACCTTCAGCTGCCGCGAAGCATATGCAATAACCTTACCACCCTGCATCAATACCGCACCCAGACCAATACGAGACGCATCACAATATACTGTATAAGATCCTGAACCTGTGGGTAATACCAATACCGGCGCCGTAGTCAAAGCTGTCTTGAGCTTCTGGAAGCTCGCCTCACACTTGTTTGACCACCTGAACGGGGCACCCTTCTGGGTCAACCTGGTCAACGGGGCTGCTATAAATAAGAACCCCTCCACAAATCGACGGTAGTAACCCGCCAAACCCAAGAAACTATGGATCTCTGTGGCTGAAGTAGGTTTAGGCCAGTTCTGAACTGCCTCAATCTTCTTAGGACCCACCTAAATACCCTCTACTGATACAACGTGCCCCAAGAAGGCGACTGAGTCAAACCAAAACTCGCATTCTGAAAACTTAGCATATAACTGGTTGTCTCTCAGATTCTGAAGTACGATCCGAAGATGCTGCTCGTGCTCCTCTCAACTGCGGGAGTAGATCACGATATTATCAATAAACACAATCACAAAGGAATCAAGGTAAGGCTTGAACACCTGGTCTATCAAATCCATAAATATTGTCGGGGCATTTTGTCAGCCTAAATGACATCATCAGAAAGTCATAATGCCCGCATCGAGTCCAAAAAGCTGTCTTAGGGACATCAGACACCCTAATCCTCAACCGATGGTAGCCAGACCTCAGATCGATCTTTGTAAACACTTTGGCACCCTGAAGCTGATCATATAAGTCATCAATCCTCGGCAGTAGATACTTATTCTTGATAGTGACTTTGTTCAACTGTCGGTAATCAATGCACATCCTCATCGACCCATCTTTCTTCTTCACAAATAACACGGGCGCACCCCAGGGCGAGACACTAGGTATAATGAGCCTTTATCAAGCAAATCCTGAAACTACTCCTTCAACTCTTTCAACTCTGGCGGGGCCATACGATATGGAGGAATAGAAATGGGTTGAGTGCCCGGAACCAAATCAATACAGAAGTCAATATCCATGTCGGTTGGCATCCCCGGAAGGTCTGCAGGATATACCTATGGCAACTCTAGAACAACTGATACAGAATCCATGGAAGGAGCCTCCGCCCTAGAATCGCGGACATAAGCCAGATAAGCTAGACACCCCTTATTGACCATACACTGAGCCTTCATATAAGGGATAACCCTGCTGGTAGAATGACCAGGAGTCCCTCTCCACTCTAATCGAGGCAACCCCGACAAGGCTAATGTCACCATCTTGGCGTGACAATCCAATATAGCATGATAAGGTGAAAGCCAATCCATCCCCAAAATGACATCAAAATCAACCATATCAAGAAGTAGAAGATCTACATTGGTCTCAAGAACCCCAAAAATAACCACACACGAATGATAGACACGATCTACAATAATAGAATCCCCCACATGTGTGGACACATATACAGGGGCACTCAAGAAATCACGAGGCACAATCAAATATGAAGCAAAATAAGATGACACATAGGAGTAGCCCTGGATCAAATAGAACTGAAGCATCTCTACTGAAAACTGAAACAGTACCTGTGATAACATCATCGGATGACTCAGCCTCAGGCCTGGCTGGAAAAGCATAACATCGGGGCTGGGGCGCACCACTCTGAACCATATCCGTGGGACGTCCCCCTGCTGGTTGGCCTCCTCCTATAGCAGCCTGACCTCCACCTCTAATGGCCTGCCCTCCACCTCTAGCGGCCAGACCTCTACCTCTAGCTGCCTAACCTCTACCTCTGGCTAGCTGAGCGGGCGATGGAGCACCCGATGCTGAAATCATGGCACGAGAACTCTACTGCTGTGGCGGAACACCCAATAATCTCGGACAGGTCCTCCTGATATGCCCACAGCCACCACACTCGAAACATCCATCCTGATAATGTGGTTGTGGAAACTGAGATTGACCCGAACGGGCCGGCTGACCACAGTAATAACTCTGAATAGGAGGTGCACTGATAGGAGCTGGTGGTGCACTATAGGCTGGCTGCTCAGAAGGAGGCGCATAAGGACCACGACTCCCTAAAGCACTATGGGATGCCTGAAGCGCTGAATGAAACTGGTTGGGAGGATGGCCTCCACCAAAAGTACCCCTGCCTCCAGATGAAGCGCCGCTGAACCCACCGGAATGACGAGGTCTCTTGTCAGACCCCTGACCTCCCTGTGCAAGAACCATCTCGACTCGCTTGGCGACATTGGCAGCCACCAGAAAATAAATCTAACTCCTAGTCTCCTTAGCCATCTACAATATGATAGGGTGAGCAAGTCCGTCAATAAACCTCATCACCTTCTCTCTTTCGGTGGGAAGCATAAGAAGAGCATGACGGGCCAAATCTACAAAACGGTTCTCATACTGAGTAACAGTCATACTGCCCTGCTGGAGACGCTCGAACTGATGACAGCGTTCCTCTCTCAAGGTGAGAGGAAGAAACGTTTTTAGGAAGAGCTGAGAGAACTGATCCCAAGTAAGAGCAAGCGACCCTGCTGGTCTGTTCAACAAATAATCCCTCCACCATTTCTTGGCTGAACCAGTCATCTAGAACGCAGCAAAGTTGACCCCATTGATCTCTGATATACCCATATTCCGAAGAACCTCATGACAACTGTCAAGATACTCCTGGGGATCCTCTAAAGTAGCACCACTAAAATGGACTGGGAAGATCTTGGTAAACCTGTCCAATCTCTACAAGGCCTCAGAAGACATAGCGGATCCATCACCGGTCTGTGTCACAGCAACTGACTGAACTACTCCGACTGGATGAGCTGATGGATTCTGATACTGGGGAGCCACCTGCCTGAGAGACGGCTAGTGTCATGGGAAATGCGCCAGTCTGGACCACACTCTCCATAAGGCCCACCAAACAGACCAAGGCATCCTGAAGCACTAGGGTGGCAATGAACCCCTCTGGGACCTGAGCTGGTCCTGCTGGAGCCTCCTCATCAAACTCTACCTATGGCTCCGCCGCTGGTGCTGGTGCTGCTGCTCGAGCTCTGGGCTGATCCCTACCCCTACCTCGACCTCTGGTACGGCCTAAGCCTCGACCTTTTCCCCTCGTAGGAGCTGCCACTGGGGGCTCTAGCTGTTGCTCAGCTGAAGACGCGGTACGTATTCTCACCATATGCGAAGGACAAGAGTAGAAGAGTTCGATTAGCACTTAGAGAACAAAATCGCATGATAGAGAAGAATAGAAGTGAAATTGTTCCTAAACTCTGTAGCCTCTGGAAGATAAGTGCAAACGTCTCCGTACCAATCCTCCACACTCTACTAAGCCTGTTCGTGAATCGTGAGACCTAGGCAACATAATGCTCTGATACTAACTTGTCACGACCCGGAATTTCCACCATCTGGACCGTGATGGCACCTAAGTGATTAACAGCAAGCAAGCTATAACGGGTCAAAAGGAACGCGGAAATAAATAAATAACAACCTTGATTATATAATATTACTACCTAGAAACCGGAGTCACAATTCACGAACATTCTATGATTTTACTACAAGTATTTGTTTGAAAGAAAATACAACTGTTTGCGAAATAAAGAAAACAATAAAATATGAGGGTATAGAAGGGGACGCCAGGGCCTGCGGATGCCAGCAGGACTACCTTGGGTCTCCTAGCAACTGAATCCTGCAGCCAGCCCCTCGATCAGCCTGAACCTGCTCCAAAATCTGCACAGGAAGTGCAGAGTGCAATATCAGTACAACCGGCCCCATGTACTGGTAAGTGCCGAGCATAACCTCGACGAAGGAGTGATGAGGCTACGGCGGGGCAGTCACAATATAAGCTGCTGACAGTATATAATAAAAACATAAAGGAAGACAAAATAAAATGAAGCAGTAGCTTGCAAAAAGGAAATAAAGCTCTCAAAGTATTTCATATGTGTTCAACTACTACCAATCCTTAAGTACAATTTAAAACTACCATACAACTAACACAGTCATGGAAAACTATAAACATATAGGTTGTTACGGCGTGCAACCCGATCCCACCATACATATCATATTCATCCCTTATTTCCTCTTATTAATATGAACAACATAATATAAATAAAAATATTGCGGCATGCAACCCGATCCCACCATATCATACTAATCACAATCATAGTCGACCTTATTACACCACAATCCACCATTATTACACATGTTACGGCGTGTAACCCGATCCCACCGTATATATCATTTCACCCTTATTCCTTCTCAATATATCACCCTTATTCCACCTGTTGCGGCGCGCAACCCGATCCCACTATATCAGTATCGGTTATTCAGCAAGTACAGAAATTTTACAATTCAAACCAGATAACGCTTCACAAGGCTTAACTTCAAACCAAAACCATTAGGAAGCTTGTACACTATGAAACTTTACACAAGTAATACTACTCAGCGAGACCAATCCAGAATATGCCATGAAAATACCGATAACCAGCTTAAGCAAATAATAGGAGACCACGAATCTATGAAATAACTAATATCTTCAACAAAGAGAAACAATGTCTAACAAATAACAATTAAGCATGGAAATACAAGTAAAGCATGTAACAGTTAAGGCAGGAAAAAGACAATATAAGAAGAACGGGAAGGAAAATGGGAGAAACAGATAACTTGGCGGCGCATAAGTACTCGTCACCTCACTCATACACCTATCACATGAATTTTCATATAGCAAATAGGTCGAGGGTTCCTAATCCCTCAAGACAAAGTTAGACACAACACTTACCTCGCTCCACATGCCACTCAATGCTCAATTACCGCTTTTCCTCTAGTATCCACCTCCAAACCACTCGTATCTAGCCACAATTAACTCAATAACATCAATTATTGCTAAAGGAATCAACTATAATGCATAAATTTAAATTTCTCAAACTTTCCTCAGAAAAGTAAAAAATCGACCCCGGGCTCGCTTGGTCAAAATTCAAGGTTAGGACCAAAATCCGTTTACCCATTCACCCCCGAGCCTGATTATGTAATTAAGTTCGGACTCCAACCCCAAATAGAGGTCTAAATTCCCAATTTAAAAAAACCCTCAATTCTTCCTAAATCTCTAGTTTTCTACCATGAAAGAACAAAGATTAGGGCTAGGAATTTAATGGGTGATGTTAGAAATGGAAGAAAATGAGTTAAAGAGTATAAACCTATGAATTGGTGTTGAGGTTTTCCTTCAAAATCGCACCTAGGCCGAGCTTTAATAGAGAGTTTATGAAAACTGGGTAAAATCCCGTTTTTGAAACGTCTTAAGGTCTGGGGGTCAGGCCTTCTTCGCGCTCGCGAAGGACCTTTCGCGTCCGCGATGTGTAGCATCCCAAATGGATTTCGCGTTCGCGAGTCCTCCTTCGTGTTCGCGAAGGCTGCTCCCCTAGCCTTCGCGTTCGCAAGACAGTGCTCGCGTTCGCGTNTTATACATCCTCAATATATCACCCCTATTCCACATATTGCGGCGCGCAACCCGATCCCACCATATCAGTATCAGTTATTCAGCAAGTACAAAAATTTTATAATTCAAATCAGATAACCCTTTACAAGGCTTAACTTCAAACCAAAACCATTAGGAAGCTTGTACACTATGAAACTCTACACAAGTAATACAACTCAGTGAGACCAATCAAGAATATGCCATGAAAGTACTGATAACCAGCTTAAGCAAATAATAGGAGACCACGAAGCTATGAAATAACTAATATCTTGAACAAAGAGAAATAATGTCTAACAAGTAGCAATTAAGCATGGAAATACAAGTAAAGCATGTAACAGTTAAGGCAGGAAAAAAGCCAATATAAGAAGAACGGGAAGGAAACTGGGAGAAACAGAACTTGGCGGCGCATAAGTACTCGCCACCTCACTTATACGCTACTCACATAAATTTTCATATAGCAAATAGGCCGAGGGTTCCTAATCCCTCAAGACAAAGCTAGACACAGCACTTACCTCGCTTCACATGCCACTCAATGCTCAATTACCGCTTTTCCTCTAGTATCCACCTCCAAACCACTCGTATCTAGCCACAATTAATTCAATAACATCAATTATTGCTAAAGGAATCAACTACAATGCATACATTTACATTTCTCAAACTTTCTTCCAAAAACTAAAAAATCGTCCGCGGGCTCGCTTGGTCAAAATCCGAGGTTCGGACTAAAATCCGTTTACCCATTCACCCCCGAGCCCGATTATGTAATTAATTTCGGACACCGATCCCAAATAGAGGTCTAAATCCCCAATTTGAAAAAAAACCCAATTCTTCCTAAATCCCTAGTTTTCTACCATGAAAGAACAAAGATTAGGGCTAGAAATATAATGGGTGATGTTCGAAATGGAAGAAAATGAGTTAAAGAGTACAAACCTATGAATTGGTGTTGAGGTTTTCCTTCAAAATCGCACCTAGGCCGAGCTCTAATGGAGAGTTTATGAAAAATGGTTTAAATCCCGTTTTTGAAATGTCTTAAGGTCTGGGGATCAGGTCTTCTTCGCGCTCGCGAATGACCTTCCGCGTTCGCGATGTGCAACATCCCAAATGGCTTTCGCGAGTCCTCTTTCACGTTCGCGAAGGCTGCTCCCCCCTAGCCTTCGCGTTCGCGAGCCAATGCTCGCGTTCGCGTAGAAGAATGGGTGTCCCCTCCCCTAGGTCCCTCAAGCATCACGTTCGCGAGAAGCTTGCCGCGTTCGCGAATGGTAAGCCCCCACCCCCCTCCCATCCCACCATATCATAATAATCATAATCACAGTCCACACTTATTACACCACAATTCACCCTTATTAAACCTGTTGCGGCGTGCAACCCGATCCCACCATATATATTATTTCACCCTTATTCCTCCTCAATATATCACCCATATTCCACCTGTTGTAGCGCGCAACCCGATCCTACCATATCAGTATCAGCTATTCAGCAAGTACAGAAATTTCACAATTCAAATCAGATAACCCTTCACAAGGCTTAACTTCAAACCAAAACCATTAGGAAGCTTGTACACTATGAAACTTTACACATGTAATACTACTCAGCGAGACCAATCAAGAATGTGCCATGAAAGTACCGATAACCAGCTTAAGCAAATAATAGGAGACCACGAAGCTATGAAATAACTAATATCTTTAACAAAGAGAAACAATGCCTAACAAGTAGCAATTAAGCATGGAAATACAAGTAAAGCATGTAACAGTTAAGGCAGAAAAAAGACAATATAAGAAGAACAGGAAGAAAACTAGGAGAAACAGATAACTTGGCGGCGCATAAGTACTCGTCACCTCACTTATACGCTGCTCACATAAATTTTCATATAGCAAATAGGTCGAGGGTTCCTAATCCCTCAAGTCAAAGTTAGACACAACACTTATCTCGCTCCACAGGCCACTTAATGCTAAATTACCTCTTTTCCTCTAGTATCCACCTCCAAACAACTCGTTTCTAGCCACAATTAACTCAATAACATCAATTATTGCTAAAGGATCAGCTACAATGCATAAATTTAAATTTCTCAAACTTCCCCCCAAAAGTCAAAAATCGACCCCGGGCCCGCTTGGTCAAAACTCGTGGTTCGGATCAAAATCTGTTTACCCATTCACCCTCGAGCCCCATTATGTAATGAATTTCGGAATCCGACCCCAAATTGAGGTCTAAATCCCCAATTTAAAAAAAAACCCCAATTCTTCCTAAATCCCTAGTTTTCTACTATGAAAGAACAAAGATTAGGGCTAGGAATTTAATGGGTGATGTTAGAAATGGAAGAAAATGAGTTAAAGAGTACAAACCTTTGAATTGATGTTGACTTTTCCCTTCAAAATCGCACCTAGGCCGAGCTCTAATGGCGAGTTTATGAAAAATGGGTAAAATCCCATTTTTTAAATGTTTTAAGGTCTAGGCGCCAGGCCTTCTTCGCTTTCGCGAAGGACTTACCGCACTCGCCATGTGTAGCATCCCAAATGTCTTTCGTGTTCGCAAGTCCTCCTTCGCGTTTGCGAGCCAGTGCTCGCGTTCGCGTAGAAGAACGAGTGTCCCATCCCCCAGGTCCCTCAAGCTTTGCATTCGCGAGAAGCTGGCCGTGTTCGCGAAGGATAAGCCCCCTCCCTATTGCTTCGCGTTTGCGACCTAGCTACCGCATTCGCGTAGAAGAAATCACCCTGCCCCGTTTTACCCTTCGCGTTCGCGAGAGTACCACCGCGATCGCGAAGAAGAAAACACGAGCTAACGTCCCCATCGCTCCGCATTCGCGACCCAGCCTTCGCATTCGCGAAAAAGCGAAATTCAGCCAGCCCAGTTTTTACTATGCGTTCGCGAGAGTGCCTTCGCGAACACGAAGAAGGAAACCAGAAGGCACTGAAACTGCAGAAACCAGATTTTTTCCAAGTCCAAAACATTCCGTAGCCTATCCGAAACTCACCTGAGCCCTCGGACCTCCAAACCAAACATGCACACAAGTTCTAAAATATCATACGAACTTGCTCGCGCGATCAAATCGCCAAAATAACACCTAGAATTACAAATTTAGCACCAAATCGAATGAAATTTTCAAGAAAACTTTGAAACTTCTAATTTCTCAACTGGACGTCCGAATCACGTCAAACCAATTCCGTTTCTTACCAAATTTCACAGACAAGTCATAAATATTATTTTGGACTTGTACCGTGCTCCTGAACTAAAATACGGACCCGGTATCAACAAGGCCAAACATCAATCAATTCTTAAAAACTATTAAATTTTCAGACATTTAATGTTCGATAAAAATTCATAACTCAAGCTAGGGACCTCGAAATTCGATTCCGGGCATACGCCTATGTCCCATATTTTAATACGGACCTACCGGGACTTTCAAAATACGAGTCCGGGTCCGTTTACTCAAAATGTTCACCGAAATCAACTAAAATTAACTTTTAAGGTAAAAATTCTTATTTTTATCAGTTTTTAACATATAAGCCTTTCGGGTCAATACCCGGACTACGCACGTAAATCGAAGAAGGCTAGAATGAGGTTCAGGCTTCGAAATGCAGAGTTTGGTTCTAAAACATAAGATGACCTATTGGGTCATCACATTTTATCTCTAGATTAAATATTATTTCGCAGCTTTTTCTTAGTTATTACAGGTGTTTTGAGAATGACATTGGAAATTGATCATTAATAGGATATAAATATGCAAGAGGTGAATGTTTGCATTTGCAAAAAACCTTTGTGGGCGAAGAAATAATATTTTCTTGTACATTTGTATTATATTTTTAACTTGTCTATATTAATCTTTTTGGTATCATCAACTTATGATTATCTATTTTTCTTTGAAAAATTATGTCTTGCTAACATCAGGCATGATCTACAGGGAAGTGTACGAGTATATGGCAAAAAGGAGAAAGGGTAGAAAAGGGGAGAACTTTACTTCTCAGCAGTTACAGGCTAAATGGCAAGACTTTGCATTTTCCGTGTACAATCTCTGAAGCAAGGGAAATGTCGCAGCCTTTTGACCCAAGCAGTTCGTCACCATGGAGCACAGGTGTCCTTTTGCATTTTTTTAAGCTCCATTTGTCCCATTATAGGTTATCCATCTTTGTCTTGGATCGGGTAATGACTTGTTTGCCTAATTTCTCTTTTTCTGGAGCAGTTGAATTTCTTCCGCAAAGGACTGAAATCTCTTGAAGCTGTTGAACCACAAATTTCTCGATGAACATAAACTGAAAATATACATTACAACAAAACAAAAGCTACTACATCATAAATGGTTGTGAATGATCATATTATATATTTTTAAATTACAAGTGTATAATAGTATTATCTACCTTAGTTAAATTGATTATTTTTGCTTGTTCAGAAGATGTACAACTATTTTGGGTTCAATTATTATGCTAACATAATAAAGTAACATTAACTATCGATATTTAAATGATTATTGCATTTTAAATGTCATTTTATTTAAAACAATCTTTTATTCTTGAACATATATAATTATTCATTAATAAAATTTATTATTGCTTCACATAAATTATTGAATGAATCATTTGTGCTAATATTAACGTACAACGTACGTTCATAAACACTAGTCTATATATTATTAAATGCGAATATTTCTGTCACGACTCGGAATTCCCACCTTCGGGACCGTGATGGCGTCTAACATTTCACTTGCTAGGCAAGCCAACGTTAGAGGATTCTTTAAGCCATGTTTTGTCAATTTCAACATCAGGATCAATTAAGCTAAATAGAAGGTAAAACTAAAATGCGAAATAACACAAGCCCAGAATATTTGATACAATTTGGATCTGGAGTCACAACTCACGAGTGTCACGCTCCGAGCCTGGGGGCGAGACCGGCACCCGGTGCCTCACCTATCCCTGCGTACCACTTGTGACTAAGAGACTCTGAACATGTAATGTCATACTTTGGCCATGGGCCACATTACAAGATAATGTGTGAAGCAAAATATAAAACTGAATAGAGACTAACGCTAACTAAATGTCGATATAAAGTTGGGCCGGCAAGGCCGTCATAACTACTACAACTAACAAGCTAACAAAATATACGTACAGGGCCCACAAGCACAACATACTGCACTAACTGACAGGATATGTCTACAGGCCTCTACTGATGGATGTACTGTGATCGGAACAGGGCCCCGACCTACCTATAACCTATATACATATATACACAAAGCTTCTAGACCCGGCAACTCCGAAGGGCATGGAGCTTACCGAAAAAGCTGAACTCGGGCAACACCTACTGAGAAGGTCTACCCGTCTGTCTGTCTGAACCTGCACGCATGAAATACAGCGCCCCCAAAAAAGGATGTCAGTACGAAATAATGTACCGAGTATGTAAGGCAATATACTGAAAGCTGAAGCTGCACTAATAATATAATAACTAAAAGCAACTGAGAGTCAAAGATAATCTGAAGATATGCTCACCTGTTGATACTGACTCAACTCTCTCAATATAGTAAGTGAAATAATTCTCCGGCCTTATAGGGCTCGGTATATATATAATTGCTATGCCGTAGTAGGCTCGCTTATAGGCGCTTGACCATACTAGGATCTTTATCTCGGTCATGCTGGGCTCGCTCATAAGCGCTCGGCCACAAAAGGCTCGGTATATAACTTACCATCTGATCAGAGGTTGCCCAATAAGGACCTGTCCATCGATTATAGCTCGATAGTAATGAAAATACTGTAATACTGTATATATAGACTCTCTTCTCTCTTGACTGGAAGAAGACAATACTCAATTAAATATGAAGTCCCGATAAGAATAATACTATAATTTATGAGACTAGGATAATGTATATAAATTCGGGAGTATGAACTTCTCTTTATGCCTCGTTATCAAACACATGTAATTACGAGATCATGCCAAAATGAAGGAAGGGCTTAGCCTTAACATACCTGGAGTAGGAAAAAATCCGTATGATATTCTTGAAAAATATTGCATCGTACTCCCTTAGAATTACAAAATCTCACGTTGTTTTTGTGCTAAGAAATCTCGTTGGTTAAAGAAATCACATTGTAGTGTTTTGTAGGAATTTCAACAAATTTGTAACAATTTGTAACAAATCACCTTGCTAATCTCCAAAACCTCACGTCTGATTGTAGTATGGTTTGTATTGAAAATCTTAGAATGGAAGTGTTTGGGTAACTAACACATTATTTTGCTTGTAGTATTCTTGGTATTGAAAATCTTAGAAATGAAGTGTTTTGGTAACTAAGACATTATCGTGCCACCTAATCAAAATGACTAAGAGTCATATCTTTAGGAAGTGGCTTGCTTCCACGTAGGGGTGGGGGAATTTTAATCTTATCCCATAACTAATTAATTAATTAGGTAATATTCTGTTACCCGGTAATTAACCGATTACCCGCATAATTAAAAATTATCTCCAATTACTTAAAATTCTACTTATTTTTAATATACTTTATACATTATACTATCATGGTCATATGGTACCTTGTATGGTACTAATCCATAAATATTGGGTATTATCGCTTGGCCCGTATTTTATCCCAAATCGACAACCATCAACGAAACTCATTTTCTTCTATTTGCTTACCTTCTCTCCTTCACAAATTTACTCATCATGTGTTTGAAATAGCATAATGCTTATAATCTCAAGAAAATCTCATCCTCGAGTCTATGTCAATTTGCTAAAAACGAAAATTTAACGTACGAAAAACGCGGGACGTAACATCCTTCCCCCCTTAGAAACATTTGTCCTTGAATGTCTACTATTAGATACTTTGGGAAACTTTTGCCAGAGTCTCCTCCGTATACTAGACTAAAACCATCCTGCACGCAGCCAGAAAACATACTATATATGCTACACTTGGCCTCACGCAGCTGTCTATTGTAAATTCGGAAAGTCAAAATTAAGATCTCACCTGAGGACCTACTGGCCTGAATAGGGCTGTGCTGAGGTATCCCACCTCGAGCCATATCTCCAATTTGAAATAGGTGGGGGTATTTAGACTTCATTTATTCCTCCGTTTCCTATGTCATCTCTTCCACATTATTTTTTCTCCATAAAACCTTCACGGAGGTTACTTCCTTATTCCGTAGCTTGCAGATTTGTCGGTCTAGGATGGAAACCGGAATTTTCTCGTATGACAAGTCCTTTGTAATCTGTACATCATCTGTGGGCACCATTCGGGTAGGATCGCCAATGCACCTCTGTAACATAGATACGTGAAAAACCGGATGGGTAGACTCCAATTCCAAGGGCAAATCTAACTCATAATCTACTTGACCCACTCTCTGAATGATCCTATAAGGCCCAATATACCGTGGGCTAAGCTTTCCTTTATTACCAAACCTAATCATGCCCTTCATAGGTGACACCTTTAAGAATACCCAGTCATTAACCCCGAACTCTAAGTCTCATCACCGCACGTCAGAATATGAGTTCTGACGACTCTGAGCTGTCAACAATCGCTCCTGGATAAGCTTTCCTTTTTCTATGGCCTGCTGAACCAGGTCCGGCCCATGTAACCGAGATTCTCCAATATCAAACCACCCTATAAAAGATCTGCACTTACGCCCATACAAAGCCTCGTATGGAGCCATCTGGATACTGAAGTGATAACTGTTATTATATGCACACTCGATAAGAGGTAGATGTTCATTCCAACTTCTTTTAAAATCAAATACACATGCTCGTAACATATCCTCGAGCATCTGAATTGTGTGCTCAGCTTGTCCATCAGTCTGTGTATGAAAAGCTGTGCTGAGATTCACCTGAGTCCCTAGACCTTTCTGAAATGACCTCCAAAAATATGCTATAAACTGGGCCCACGGTCAGATATAATAGATATTGGTACTCCGTGTAGTCGCAATATCTCTTTAATATATAACTTTGCACAATCTTCTGTTGTATATGTAGATCTGACCGGTAGGAAATGAGTTGATTTCATAAGCCTATCGACTATCACCCATATGGAATTGAACTTACGATGAGAACAAGGTAAACCCGTGAGAAAGTCCATGTTTATCGCCTCCCATTTCTATGTCGGGATCTCTATAGTCTGCATTAGCCCTACGAGCTTCTAGTGCTCTATCTTCACCTGCTAGCAACTAGGACACTGAATGACATACTCATCAATGTTCTTCTTCATATCGTTCCACCAATACACATCCTTGATGTCATGATACATCTTTGTCGACCCAAGATGAATGGAGTACCACGACTAATGTGCCTCTGACATAATCCTGTCTCGTAGCCCTACTACATCTGGAACACACAAATGACCCATGTATCTGAGATACCCATCTCCCTTGAGCTCTAACAACGGCTTCTTCTGCTACGGAACTTGCTCTCTCAACTCGACCAACCCTGGGTCCTCGTACTGCCTCTCCTTTACTTCAGCTATGAGAGATGATTTTATAGTAATTTGGAGAACAACTCTACCATTTCCAGAGTCTACTAACCGAACCCCCAAACAAGCCAACTGATGAATCTCTCTAGTTAATTGTCTTTTCTCGGCCTCTACATGTGCTAAGCTACCCATAGATCGGTGACTTAAGGCATCTGCTACAACATAAGCTTTCCCTGGATGGTAGAGAATGCTAACATCGTAATCTTTCAATAACTCAAGCCATCGCCTCTATCGCAAATTCAACTCTTTTTGCTTGAAGATATATTGCATGCTTTTATGATCTGTGAATACATCGACATGAACACCATACAAATAATGCTGCCATATCTTAAGTGCATGTAAAACAACATCTAACTCGAGGTCGTGGGTCAGATAATTCCGCTCATGCTTTCTTAACTGCCTTGAAGCATAGGCAATTACTTTTCCACGTTGTATCAGGACATATCCTAACCCGACACCTGAAGCATCGCAATATATGGCATAACCATCTGGGCCCTCTAGAAGTGCTAGAATTGGCGCTGAGGTCAACCTGTTATTAAGCTCCTGGAAACTCTGCTCACAGACCTCTTTCCACTGAAACTTAGTTTCTTTCTGCGTCAACTTCGTTAATGGTGCTCAAAGAGAAGAAAAACCCTCTACGAACTTCTGGTAGTATCCTGCTAAGCCTAGAAAGCTATGAATCTCTGTCGGAGTGGTAGGTCTAGGCTAGGATTTCACAACATCAATCTTCTGATTGTCTACCTTTATACCTCCATCGAATACAATGTGCCCCAAGAGTGATAAAGACTTCAACCAGAACTCACATTTAGAAAACTTAGCATATAATTTACTATCACGGAGGGTTTGGAGCACCGCTCGCAGGTGGTCTGCATGCTCATCCTCTGAATGTGAATAAACTAAAATATCATCAATAAATACTATCGCGAACAGATCTAAAAATGGCCGGAATAGGCTATTCATCAAGTCCATGAACACCGCAGGTGCATCCGTCAATCCGAAGGATATGACAAGGAACTCGAAGTGGTCATATCGGGTCCTGAAAGCTGTCTTGGGAATATCTTTCTCTTGAACTCTGACTTGGTGGTACCCCGACCTCAAATCTATCTTTGAAAAGCATCTAGCCCCCTACAACTGATCAAACAGGTCATCTATCCTTGGAAGTGGATACTTATTCTTAATAGTTACCTTGTTCAGCTGCCTATAATCGATACACATTCTTAACGAGTCGTCTTTCTTCGGTACGACTAGTACTGGTGCACCCCAAGGTGAGGTACTGGGCCTGATAAAACCTTTTTTCAGCAAATCTTTTAACTGCTCCTTCAACTCCTTCAATTCGGCAGGTGCCATTCTATACGGAGGGATGGATATTGGTTGCGTTCCCGGAAGCAAATCGATGCCAAAATTAATCTCTCGCTCTGGAGGAATACCTGGAATTTCATCTGGAAAAACATCTGCGTACTCCTTTACTACTGGAATAGACTGAAGTGTAGGTATCTCAGCATCTACATCTCTAACTCGCACAATATGATAAATGCACCCCTTTGCGATTATTTTCCTTGTCTTCAGATAGGAAATAAACCTACCTCTGGGTGTCGCTGTATTACCTACCCATTCAAGGACTGGCTCACTCGGAAAATGAAATATAGCTATCTTTGCTCGATAATCAACTGTGGCATAGCAAGCTGCCAACTAGTACATGCCTATGATAGCATCCAAATCCAACATCTCTAGCTCAACTAGGTCGGCTGAGGTCTGATGACCACAAACTGACACCATACAACCTCGGTATACCCGTCTAGCAATAATCGATTCTCCGACCAGTGTAGATACCGCAAAAGGATCACTTAGTATTTTAGGTACTATACCAAACTTTCCCGCGACAAATGGGGTAATACATGATAAAATAGACCATGGGTCTATCAAGGCATAAGCATCGTGAGAGCAAATGGTCAACATACCTGTCACAACTTCTGGTGAGGATTCCGGGTCCTATCGACCCGTTAACGCATAGCTATGATTCTGGTAACCACCTGAATTGGAACCTCTACCTCTACCTCTGCCTCGACCTCTACCAGCCGAAGATTGAGACTCGCGCCCCGAAGGATGCACAAACATAGATGATTCTGTTGCTGAATTCGCTGGTTGTGCCATACCCCCGGAATCTCTATTTGGGAAATCTCGCATCATATGCCGCGGACGTTCACATGTAAAACAAGCATCGGAACCGGCTCGGCATTGGCCCAAGTATCCTCTACCGCAGATGGCACACCGTGGAGGAAATGGCCATGTCTACCCCGAACCTCGTTGTCGCTGCAAACTTGATGCCTGGAAGCTTACATTAGGTCCTGACTAAGTATAACGGTCATACATGTAACCCTGTAACTGAGGTGGCGGAGGCCTAGGTGGCCGTTCGAAGTACTGTGGCCTATAACTACCCTGAGACTGCTCCTAAGACCTGGCAAATCTCATCCTCTTACGCTACCCTGACTCGGTCCTCTCAGTACCCTGCTGCTGACGCCTACCCCTTTCTATATTCTGGGCAAATGCCTAAATTCGGGAGATATCCATATTATCCTGCAATGTAGCGGTGGCACATGCCTCGGTCAACTCTGGGGCCAACCCTGCTATAAACCTGTGGATCTTGTCCCGCATAGTAGCAACTATGGATGGTGCATATCTAGCCAACGAGTCAAAATGAAGACTATACTCTCGAACACTCATATTGCCCTGCTTGAGGGCTAGAAATTGATCTACTCGGGCCTGTCGGATCTCCCGCGGTAAGTAATGGTCAAGAAAGGCATCTGAAACATTCTCCCAATTAGCTGGAGGTGCCTCACATCCCTTGGACCTTTCCCATCCCTCGTACCAAAGGATGGCTATATCTCAGAGTTGAAAAGCTGCTAGCTCAACTGCCTCTTTCTCCGTGGCATGCATAACCTTAAAGATCCATTGAAGCTGATCTATGAAATCCTGCGGGTCCTCCCTCTTATCTATCCCCGTGAACTCTAGGGGACTCAAAGTAATAAACTCTCGGACCCTTGAACTCACAGACCCCTCAGAAGGTCCTGCACTAGCGGATGCCCTAGTATGTTGCTGGGTAGCTACGAACTGTGTCAACAAATGTACTGCACTCCTCAAGTCTTGATCTAATGGAAGCGGAGGGGGAAATGGATGTGCGGTCTCTCTAGGAATCTCCTCAGGTGGCAGAGGAGCCGGTAATGGCTGGGTAGGGGTCTCTCTCTGGGCCTCAGATTGGGCCCCATCTACTAGGGGTACCCTGGTAGTGCCCTCACCTACTGTTGTTTCTGGACTCTGGCTAGCCGTAGTCTTCCTAGTTACCGTCATCAGTGCATGCAAACGCCAACATGTAAGTTTAACTCAAATTTCCTATAACTCAGTGCTACAACACGATTTAGATTTGAAAGAAGGGTAACCAACTCCTAAATGCCTTGTAGTCCCCTGCTTATATAATGTGGTGCACCACACATCTATAAACAAGACCCTACTAGACACTGTTTGTAGACTCCCTGGGATAGAACTGCTCTGATACCACTTTTGTCATGCCCCGAGCCTGGGGGCGAGACCGACACCCGGTGCCTCACCTATCCTTGAGTACCACTTGTGACTAAGAGACTCTAAACATGTAATGTCATACTTTGGCCATGGGCCACATTACAAGAAAATGTGCGAAGCAAAATATA
>AWOL01S0065665.1:0-10949 GCA_000715115.1 Nicotiana otophora
CATTTTGAGTACTTGTAACTATTTGATTGGTCATTTCATGTATTGTAGCCCTATTTCCCTATGCATTGCCTCTTCCACGTTCATTTATAGTTATGTGACTTGCCAGGTTGGTTGGATTGGTTTCAGAAATGTTTTGGAGTGAATTGAGATACTTAGTCCCAAAGGTAAAGGCTTAAGTTGAAAGAGTTGACCGGAGTTTGACTTTTATGTAGATAACTCCGGAATGGAGCTTTGATGGATCCCATATATTTGTATGGTGATTTTGGACTTAGGAGTATATCCGGATGTTGATTTAGAGGTCCGTAGGTTGAATTGATGCTTTTGGCGAAAGTTGGAAAGTTGAAGGTTTGGAAGGTTGAGAGGATTGACCGAGGGCTGAATTTGTCGATACCGAGTTCGGATTATGGTTTCGGAAATTGGAAGAGGTCCATTGTGTCATTTGGAACTTGCATGCAAAATTTCAGGTCATTCGGAGTTGATTTGACATGGTTCGGCATTAGTTTTAGAAGTTGAAAGTTCATTAGTTCCTTAGGCTTGAATTGGGGTGTGATTCGTGGTTTTGATGTTGTTTGATGTGATTTGAGGCTTTGAGTAAGTTCTTATCATGTTTTACGACCTGTAGGTATGTTTGGATAGTGTCTCGAGGGCGTCGGGTGTGATTCGGATTGAATAAGATAGATGTTTGGACTTGAGGGAATGCAAAAGTTTTAGGTACTGGTGTGATCGCACCTGTAAGGATTTAACCGCAGAAGTGGCCCTGCGAACGCAGAAGTGACTTTGGCTAGTGCTGGAGAAGTCCACAGAGGCGAATGGTTTTCCGCATCTGCGAACCCGCTGATGCATATGGTGTTACGTAGAAGCGAAGTTGGGCTGGGTAGGCTTGAGCCGTAGATGCAAAAGGTAACCGCAGGTTCGGTTGTGCAGAAGCGGTCCCGCAGGTACATATTTTGAGCCGAAGGTGCACATGGTCAGGGTTTAAGGAATTTTTGCACCTATGATGGTTTGACCGCAGATGCAGCGTCGCAGGTGCGACCTTTTGGACCACAGAAGCGTTATTGCTGGGCATATTTTATATTCGAAAGTTTTCGTGGTTTTACTCATTTGTAGAGTATTGGGACTCGGTTAAGGGCGATTTTTGAGAGGAATTTTGCTTCAATTGAAGAGGTAAGTGAAGTTTAATACTTTTGTTGATAAATATTGATTACCCATTGATTATTACACCCAGATTAAGTGAATTTGAAATGAAATTTGGAGGATTTAGACTATAGTATTGGAGAGTGAGATTTGGTGATTTGAGGGTCGATTTGTGGTTGGAATTGGATGCTTTTGGTATAGTTAGACTCGTAATTGGATGGGTGACCAGCATTTGTGAATTTTGTTGGGTTCCAAGGTGCGAGCCAGGGGTTGACTTTTTGGGTTGACCTTTTGATTGAAGTTAGATATCTTAGCTTTATCATTTGGAACTATTTCTTACAGCTATTAGTGATGGTATTAAGTTGTTTGTGACTAGATTCGAGTCGTTCGGAGGTCGATTTGCGAGGCAAGAGCTTGTTGGAGTATTGAGTTATGCGCTTTGAGGTAAGTAACATTTCTAAACTTTTAATTGAGGGTATTTATCCTTGGAAAACTTGTTATTTGGGATGTGTTGGGGTGACGCACATGCTGGGTAACAGGCGTGTGGGCATGCACCGTGGTAATCATGTTCCGGGTTGACTATTGGACTATGTTGCTATCATATCTTGTTTTATCTGTGCCTCCCTATTTGTTAGATTAATTGAGCTATGATTCATGCTAGAAATCATATTTAGGTTGTGTGGTTATTTAATTGTGACCTGATGAGGCTATTTTTGTTATTTCGGATTATCTGATTTAACTGTATTTTTACACTCAGTCATGATTCTTCATTGGCATGTCATATCTTGGTATTTGTTCATCATTCATTATTGTTCCATATATGGAGCTGTTGGGCTGAGCGATACGAGATTGTGAGCCCTTGAGAAATTGATTATTGAGGTGGGCCTTAGAGCCGTGTTGAGAGTGTTATTATGGATCGGGTTGCATGCCGCAGAAGGCTATATTGGCTTTACTATTATTATTATTATTATTATTATTATTATTATTATTATTATTATTTATTATTATTATTATTATGTGGATCGGGTTGTACGGTGCAACATGCCTTATTGGCTTTTGATTAGCGCTTGGGCGGGATTCGCCCTTCCGGAGTCTAACATACCAATACTGAGTGCAGGCACAGTGATATATACACATGCATTAGTGAGGGGCATAGATGTCAGGCATCCGTACAGTGCTGAGTGATTATATGTGTGATGAGGTGGGCATTTGGGACAGACAGCTTGGGTATGTTGAGAGTGAGAGTATATGGGGATATTACCATAAAATCATTCATTTGACATGCATACTTAACATGCATGCATAGAGATGTATTATTCCTCATGCTAGTTGTATCTAATATGTTCTTATGAGTGATGTTCTCTGATTGTTATACTTGAAAGCATGTCTAAACTCCTATAATATGAACAAGTAGATTTTGATAATTATTTTGAGTTACTTATTGTTATTGTCATCATTATATCTGTGTTGTCATTTATATTGGTTTTGATTGTCTTCTTCTGAGCTCGTCACTGCTTTCAGCCCAAGGTAAGTTCTGTTACTTATTGAGTACATGGGGTTGGTTGTACTCATATTATACTCTTCACTTCGTGTGTAGATCCAGGTACATCTAAACATGATGATTGCTAGATCGGTGCTGGTGCCAGTGTCATGAGACTTCGAGGTAGCTTCTATGACGTCTGCAGACCTTGACTCTCTTTCCTTTATTTTTCTTGTTACTATTCTATTGTTTAGACAATTGTACTATGGATTTGGTTTATATTATGATACTCAGTAGTGCCCATCTACTCGTTGGCACTAGATTTCGGGGATGGTTGTATCAGTATTGTTACTGTTTTCGTTAGAAAATTATGAATTTCCGCTATTAAGTTTGCTAAACCATGTTTATCTAAATACTTAGTCATTTTGTGAACTGTTGGCTGGCCTAGTATGTAATGTTAGGCGTCGTCGCGGCTCCGATAGGAGTTGGGTCGTGACAGTACCAGCCCTTAATTTCATATTTCAAACCTCTATTAGCTTTATTAATATTTCTTGATTTGTATGCGCAGTCTGTGTCTTTTTTCGGAAGGTGTTTACGTAAATATTTGAAGAAAATATGACTTTTGGGCATTAAAAACAACTTGAGTTGACTACGATCAACATTTTGTGTGAACGACCCCGAATCGGTGTTTTGACGATTCTGGTAGGTCCATATTATGATTTTGGACTTGTGCGTATGCCCAGAATAGAATTCGGAGATCCCTAGGTTGATTTGGCTTATTTTGCCGAAGTTTAGCAATTTGAAAGTTTGGAAATATCCTAAGTTTGACCGTAGGTTGCCTTATGGATATCGGGTTCGGATTTTGGATTTCGGACTTGGAATAACTCCGTTTGCTATTTGAAACTTGTCTGCAAAATTTGGTGCAAATCGGAGTTTGCTTGATAGGATTCGAACGCTTGGTTGTGATTTTAGAGGTTATTGAGTTTTCTTTGAAATTTCAATAATTTTGATGTTTGATTTGTAGTCCTAGATGTTATTTTGGCATTTTGATCATGTGAGCAAGTTCGTATGATATTATTACACTTGTGTGCATGTTTGGTTTGGAGCTCGAGGGTCTCGGGTTAGTTTCCAATAGGTTTCGGATCATTTTTGCACCTAAGAGATTGTTTGTTTCAATTGTTTCTGGTGTATGATGCATTGTGCTTCGCGATCGCAAAGGAAAAACGGTCAGGGGTATGGTAGGGTACGTGAACACGAGGATTGTATTGCAAACGCGAGGGCCTGGAGGAATGCCCTTCGCGAATGAGCATGTCCTCCCGCGAACGCGAAGCTTTGGGATGCTTTCACGAATGCGAAGCTGGACTCGCCAGCACATAGGCCATTTGGCCACTGCTCTTAGTGAACGCATCAAGTACTTCCCGAACGCGAAGAATACCTGACGCCCATGTATTAAAATAGCTGAAAGTCGGGATTTGAATCATTTTTCACCATTTTGAAGTTAGAGCTTGACCTAGAGGCGATTGTGAAAAGGTTTTGCATCCCTATTTCATTGGTTAGTAAATATTAACTTGTTTTGTTATATTTTCATTAAAAACCCATTGATTTTAACCTTTAATCTAGATTTTCATTGTAGAAATTAGGGATTTGGATAGAAATTGGTGATTCTGTAAAATTGAGATTTAGACCTCAAATTGAGATTAGATTTCAAAATAAATCATATAATCGGGCTCAGAGTGAATGGGTTTTCGTCCGACTCTCGGGTTTTGACCAAGCGGCCCGAGTATGGCTTTTGTTGACTTTTTTCAAAATCATTAAAGATTGAATCTTTTTCACTTGTGGGTAGTTTTTATAGCCTATTTTGAATTATTTGAACTATATTTGGCTAGATTTGATTAGTTTGGAGGCTAATTCTAATGGAAAATCCACGGTTGAGCATTGATTTGGTTGCAAAGTGAGGTAAGTGTCGGGGTTAACTTTGACTTGGGGGATTAGGACTTGTTGGTCTACTTGCTACGTGAATTATGTGTAGAAACGACGTATATGTAAGGTGACGAGTATATATACGTTGTTATTGGGTTAAAGCGTACGGGTGAAAATTATTTTATTGTATTATGCTATTTCCATTATTATGCTTTCCATGCCGTAGTTAGATTATTACTTCTTTAATTGTTCGCTTTTCATATGTATTGCTTATTTTGAAGTTGTTGGGATTTTGAAAGTTGAGATGCATTACCATTACACTAATATTGAAGTGAAATTGATTTCCACCTTGNAATATTATTACACTTGTGTGCATGTTTGGTTTGGAGCTCGAGGGTCTCGGGTGAGTTTCCAATAGGTTTCGGATCATTTTTGCACCTAAGAGATTGTTTGTTTCAATTGTTTCTGGTGTATGATGCATTGTGCTTCGCGATCGCAAAGGAAAAACGGTCAGGGGTATGGTAGGGTACGTGAACACGAGGATTGTATTGCAAACGCGAGGGCCTGGAGGAATGCCCTTCGCGAATGAGCATGTCCTCCCGCGAACGCGAAGCTTTGGGATGCTTTCACGAATGCGAAGCTGGACTCGCCAGCACATAGGCCATTTGGCCACTGCTCTTAGTGAACGCATCAAGTACTTCCCGAACGCGAAGAATACCTGACGCCCATGTATTAAAATAGCTGAAAGTCGGGATTTGAATCATTTTTCACCATTTTGAAGTTAGAGCTTGACCTAGAGGCGATTGTGAAAAGGTTTTGCATCCCTATTTCATTGGTTAGTAAATATTAACTTGTTTTGTTATATTTTCATTAAAAACCCATTGATTTTAACCTTTAATCTAGATTTTCATTGTAGAAATTAGGGATTTGGATAGAAATTGGTGATTCTGTAAAATTGAGATTTAGACCTCAAATTGAGATTAGATTTCAAAATAAATCATATAATCGGGCTCAGAGTGAATGGGTTTTCGTCCGACTCTCGGGTTTTGACCAAGCGGCCCGAGTATGGCTTTTGTTGACTTTTTTCAAAATCATTAAAGATTGAATCTTTTTCACTTGTGGGTAGTTTTTATAGCCTATTTTGAATTATTTGAACTATATTTGGCTAGATTTGATTAGTTTGGAGGCTAATTCTAATGGAAAATCCACGGTTGAGCATTGATTTGGTTGCAAAGTGAGGTAAGTGTCGGGGTTAACTTTGACTTGGGGGATTAGGACTTGTTGGTCTACTTGCTACGTGAATTATGTGTAGAAACGACGTATATGTAAGGTGACGAGTATATATACGTTGTTATTGGGTTAAAGCGTACGGGTGAAAATTATTTTATTGTATTATGCTATTTCCATTATTATGCTTTCCATGCCGTAGTTAGATTATTACTTCTTTAATTGTTCGCTTTTCATATGTATTGCTTATTTTGAAGTTGTTGGGATTTTGAAAGTTGAGATGCATTACCATTACACTAATATTGAAGTGAAATTGATTTCCACCTTGTTTTCTATTTTGGATTAGTGTTGTTTCTCGGTGAGGAAGAATGAAAAGCACGAAGGGTATTGTCGTGCCTTATTTGTATACAATATCATTTATTTGAGAGATTGTGAGGATTAAAGTACAAAGGGTGGTGTCGTGTATTTGATTACTTATTTTCATTATCATATCATGTGAGGAAGAGAGTAAAAGCACGAAGGGTATTGTCGTGCCTTATTTGTATACAATATCATTTATTTGAGAGATTGTGAGGATTAAAGTACAAAGGGTGGTGTCGTGTATTTGATTACTTATTTTCATTATCATATCATGTGAGGAAGAGAGTAAAAGCACGAAGAGTGATGTTGTGCCATTTCATTTATGATGTTACATGGTGAGGACGAGAGCAAAAGCATGAAGGGTGATGTCGTGTCATTGTCAATTTCTTTGCTTTACTTGATTTACGGATTGATGAGTTACTTGGTTGAATTCTGAGAGAAGACATTAATCCACTCTGTTTGACATGGCTGTGATGGAACTGCTAGATACTGAAAAGCCATCAATCTTCCTAGCTTGTTGATTCAGCATATGGCCAGGGTTACTGATACCTTAAAGCCAAGATATGATATGACATATGGGTTCATGCTGACTGAGCTATTCGACAAGCTCAACATTTATCTTCAATAACTTAAGCATGGGAACCACAATGATGTACTAGATGGGGTTACACTCTGACGGTGTGCGTATGGTGAGGTTAAAGCTAGGAGTCCAACTGGGACTGCTATTTTGCCTAGAAGTAGCAGAGTCGTTGAGCTTTGTATGAGACTGAAGTTGGCTTTAGAGGAGAACAAAAGCTTAGAGAAGATAATGATGATTTGAGGAAAGATACAAAGGAGCTAAGAGAGGGGTAACGGAAAGATATAGAGGCTCATGCTCAGTATGTTGCAACACTTGTGAAAGACTTGACCCCATCCACTTCTCACCCATGAATTTGGTCCTTGTCCCCTATCTAGTGTCCGAATCTAGTTCTTCTTAGTTATGTCTTTTCTTATTTTGTCCTCTAGTTAGAATGCAAGAATGTCTTAACTATTTTTGTTTTAATATTAATTTTTATTAGAGCCTTTTGGCTTAATTAGCACCATCTAATGCATTATTCCTCTGTTGCCAAAAGGGGGAAGATAGTGGGGAGTGCTTATGGTTCTACTGTTCTTATTGTCTTATTTCACTACCCTATATGAAATAAAGGTTCCTAGTTCATATGCACATTATTTGTCATTACACAAAAGGGGAAATCTGTTGAATTAGGTGTTTTGATGATTAACAATATCTGCAATGGACATGAAGAACTAGGTTCTCACAGATACAACAGAAACTCCTTTGTATGATATTAACTTATTCCAGAAGTATCAAAAGTTATTATAGTCCAAGAAAGAAATCTGTAACGGAATAAAGATGTTTGGATGAGATCTTCATGGATAGGAGTTACGAAACTTGAGGAGTTCTTTTATCTATATGACTCATAAAATAATCAGAGTTCTATTATCTCTAGAACTCCTAAGTATTCAATTTCCAAGTGGACTTAAATTTTGTACTCCAAGGCTGTAGCAATCATCCTTTTTGACGTACATATTGTGAGTAAAGAAGATTTCTTTTGATCAACAACTCATATCGAAGGTGGATGACCAAGTCTGTTCAAGATCGAAGAGCAAACTGAAGGAGCCGATTCTTTATGATTATCAGTATAACATGAGTTAGTCTAGTTCATGTGTATTAGGTAATTGAGTTATATTTCTATTTCTTTGAAAATATTACTGCTGGAGTCATCTATTGTATTTTGTAAGTTGGAGAAACTTGTAATAATCATACAATAAGTGAAATAGTTGTAGTTTGCAGTTGTACTAGGTTACAAGAGTTATAATTTGTACATTTGGCTCATTTGTTCTAGTGAGTTGAAGTTAAATCCTATATGGTAGGTTGTGGTTTTTACACCTTTTGAGCCGGGTGATTTTTCACCTCAACTTATGTATTCTTTACTTTTTTGTACTTTACTTACTAAGCATATGAAACTAGGTAAATAACCAAGGGCTTAAGTGATTCTGGGAGGCACTTAATTTAACAAATGCACATATTTTATGTGAGAAAAGACTATCCAAACTTTTCCATAAAGAAAAGGTTAATCATGGCAGCAGTCATAGTGACAACCATTATATGAGTTAATAAATTATTCACCACTAACTCATAATGGTGAAGGGGAGCCTTGGAGCAATGGTATAGTTATCTTTGGGTGACTTATTGATCATGGGTTTGAGCCGTAGCATCAACCACTGGTGCTTGCAATAGGGTAGGTTGTCTACATTACACCCCCTTACGTCAGTCCCTTCTCCCCGAACCTGACATGAACGTGGAATGTTTCGTGCACCGGACTAACTCTTAAAAGTTGAGTCTGACAATTGAACATGTATATCAACCTAGCCAAGGTATCTTAAGTTTGAGTAATTGTCACGACCATAATTTTCCTCCGAAGGATGTCGTGATGTCACCGAGTCTATAACACTAGGTATGCCTAACATACATGCAGAATAACGGAATTAATAATTAAGTCTCAACTCAGAAACTTTATAAAATAATTTTGCAACTCATATACAACTCCCGAGACCCGACAAGATACAAGTCACAAGCTTTAAGTAGAAATATCTGATAATCCTATACATCAATGTCTATATATGAAAAGATAATGAATAAAGAGATCTAGAGAAAGGGGGACTTCGAGGCCTCCAGACGCCGGCAGGTGTACCTTGAAGTCTCCGTAGCAGAACTCTAGCTAATGTTTGGGTTGATAGAAAGTACCTGGATCTGCACAAAAAGATATGCAGAAGAGTAGCATGTGTACACCATAACGGTACCTAGTAAGTGCCAAGCCTAACCTTGGTAGAGTAGTGACGAGGTCAGGTCAGGGCCCTACTGGAAATAAATAAGAAAATATTGTACAAATAGTTTAACAATGCAATAATAATAATAACGAAAATAAAACAAGTAAGGGATAAGCCAAAATTAACTACGCAAAATCAAGGCAGATAGTACATCATGGAATAAAGCAAGGAAATGTTAAGACAAGGAAACAAACAACCAAACACAAGTGAAGTAACAGAGGAATAACAAGAGTCACTACCGAGGTACCGCCTCGTAGTCTCAAGTCACATAAATAATCCACAATCTTTCCTTATATCACCGCGGGAGCCTCTACATTTAGTATTAAAAATCATTTTCCCGAAATAGCATCCCGCGTTTTAGCCCACTTTATCACACCGCATGACTTCTAGTAGTTCCCCTACTAGCCATGCGTATCAAGCCCATCTTATTTCACCGCATGCGTTTCAACCCCAAAACTGTCAGACCCAAAGCATATTGATGCAATGGGCACCCAGTGCCTTACTCAACCGAGTACCCATGTAAAGTATCTTCCTTATCATACCATCATGCGTAAATGGGCCGGAAAGGCAATCATGAGACAACTAGAATAAAGCACAAGGGAATACTCCACATAGGACGACCTCGGATTTGAATTTTTATGACTCTGTTAGCTCCGTTAGGTGATTTTGGACTTAGGGTCATGTTCGGATAGTGTTTTGGAGGTCTATAGTAGATTTAGGCTTGAATTGGCGAAAGTTGGAATTTTGGTAATTTTGGCCGGTAGTGAAAATTTTGATATCGGACCCGAAATGGAATTCCGAAAGTGGTAGTAGGTTCGTAGTGTCATTTTTGACTTGTGGGTAACATTTGAGGTCATTCGAACGAGATTTGATATGTTTCGACGTCGGTTGTAGATTTGGAAAATTTCAAAGTTCCTTAGGCTTGATTCCATGCATTATTCATGTTGTGATGTTATTCGATGTGATTTGAAGGCTCGGCTAAGTTCATATGATAGTTTAGGATTGGTTGGTATGTTTGTTGATGTCCAGGGGGCCTCGGGTGAGTTTCGGGTGCTTAACGGGTTGATTTGGACTTAGGTAAAACTGCTGATGTTGTTGTATCTGGTGTCACCCCACCTACACACTTTAGGCCGTAGGTGCGGAGCTGCAGAAGCGGCTATGGAACCACAGAAGCAGAAATGGGAAGGAGGTCTAGGATCGCAGGTGCGAGGCATGTTCCGCATCTGCAATGCCCGCAGGTGCGAGTGAAGGAATCGCATGAGCGGTTTGGGACCGCAGAAGCAGACAAAAGATCCGCATGTGCACACACGCAGGTGCGACCTCTTGATCACAGATGCGGACGAGGTACCTTAAGTGAAAAGCCGCACCTACGATGGGAATTTCGTAGATGCGGAACTACATATGCGATCCTTGGCTCGCATGTGCGATAATCGCTGGGCAGAAAAAGGCGGATTCGAGGGTTGAAATATCACACAAAATTTGATTGAGAGCTCGAAGGAAGGCGATGTTTCGAGAGTTTTTCAGAGGAAATCAGTGGGTAACGATTCCTAATCCTATTTTGATCATATGTCATTAACCCATAGTTGTGTTCTTCATTATATTAAGGAATTTGAGTGAGGAAACAAGGGAATTGGGGAAAAAGTTCCCCAACCAAAAATCTGAGTTTTGAGTGGGGAACTAGGCATCGATTTTGGATGATTTTTGTACGAGTGAACTCGTGAGTGAATGGGTATTTTACCCGATTTCGAGACGTGGGCCCGGATGAGGCTTTTCGGGCATTTTTCTAATTTCTTACTTTAGCTTTGATTTCATTAGCTATATTAGTTTCTTGTAGCTATATTTACGTTATGTAATGGATTAGGCTAGATTTGGGCCACTCGGAGTTGGATACTCGTGGCAAGAGCGTGATTTCGGATTGATTTGAGCTTGGTTCGAGGTAAGTGTCTTGCCTAACCTT
>AWOL01S0065676.1:0-23508 GCA_000715115.1 Nicotiana otophora
CACAATTAAACATATTAGTACAACTTAATAAGAGAAGAAATTTATGATTTAAAAAGGTTAAACAAGCTTTTTGCAATAATAGCCCGTGTACGTACTCGTCATCTCACGTACACGGCGCCCACACACCAAATAATATCAAGATATCCTAAGGGGGAAGTCCCCAACACAAGGTTAGGCAGGCCACTTACCTCGAACCGCTCAAATCACCTTGATAACACGTTCTTGCCACGAGTATCCAACTCTAAATGGCCCGAATCTATTCAAATAAATTGCATAATATAAATATAACTACGAGTAACTAGTTTAGCTAATTAATTCGAAGCTAAAGCGTGAATTTAGGAAAAACGCCCAAAATGTCACCCTGAGCCCATGTCTCGGAATTGGGTAAACGTCGCAAAATACGAACACCCATTCACTCACGAGTTTTCTCGTGCCAAAATTGCTCAAATCCGATACCAAAATCTCGATCAAAACCCCATAATTCGGCCTAAGAATCCTTCTTAATGTTTCACCCCAAATCCGAAATTAAATGATGAAATCAACCATAGATTAGTGAAATATAACCATAAAGGAGATAGGAATCATTACCCAAAAACTTCCTCCGAAAATCTCTCCAAATTTCGCCTTCTACCGAGCTCTCAATCAAATATTTGTGTTATGAACTAAACCCTCATTTTTGAACCTTAAATTCTGCCCAGGTGCGTTCTTCTTCGCGAACGCGACATCGCGATAGCGAACGCGATGAACAATCTTCCACTAGCCCAAAATTCCTCCTTCGCGAATGCGGGGGGACTCTCGCGAACGCGTACCTTCCACTGACGGACCCTTCGCGAATGCGGGAACCTCTTCGCGAACGCGTAGGCTTAATGCCTGAAGCTTCCTCTGCCCCGTTCCTCTACGCGAACGAGAGGACCATATTGCGAACGCGTAGGCTTAAGGTCCCACACCTTCACGAATGCGGGAACAACTTCACTGCCTTTCCCAGATGCTCTACATGATCGCGAGGCACCTCTCGCGAACGCGATGAAGGATGTTTCTGCAATAAAACACCAGAAATCTGCCACTTCTCTAAGTCCAAAGATGACTCGTTGAGCATCCGAAACACACCCGAGGCCCCCGGGACCTCGATCAAACATACCAACCAATCCTGAAACACCATACAAACTTAGTCGAGCTCTCAAATCCCATCAAACAACGCTAAAATCACGAATCACCATCCAATTCAAACTTAAAGAACTTGAAACTTTAAAATTCTACAACCGATACCGAAACCTATCAAATCACGTCCGATTGACCTCAAATTTTGCGCACAAGTCATAATCAACATTACAGACCTACTCCAACTTCCGGAATCGTAAAACGACCATGATATAAAAAATTCCACTACTGGCCCAAAACTCCAAAAATTCGACTTTCGCCATTTCAAGCCTGAATGAGCTACTAACCTCCAAAACACAATCCAGACACACTCCTAAATCCAAAATCACCTAACGGAGCTAACGGAACCGACAGAAGTCCATTCCGGAGTCGTCTTCATACAATTTTGACTACGATCCTAATCCTAAGGATTAAGCTCTCATTTAGGGACTAAGTGTTCCAAAACACTCCGAAACTCAAAACCAATCATCCCGGCAAGTCACAATAGCAGAAAATAATTTGGGAAAAGTAGTTAATAGGGGATCGAGGCTATTACTCTCAAAACGACCGGCCGGATCGTTACAATATTTCTCTTGTTGTAGTAATCCATCTAAGACTTTTAACTCTAATTATGAGTTATTTTCTCTTTAAGTTTATTCTTATAAGTTCAAACTTTTATTCAAACAATCTGAGTTAACATGCACTCTTTAGGTGCAATTCTTTTCATATTGTTCAATCTACTAAAAATACTCTCTTTGAATATATTTTTAATTCTTTTGTACACTACATATTATTGCATATATATATTTTGACAAATATTTTACTATTCTTTATCAAGAACTCACATTACACTCAGCTTATCTTTTGGAATACGATTACCTTGTCCACTTTACATATATATTTCATACGAGTCAATATATGTTAATCATTTCATCATAAAAATCCAAAAAAAACTTGCATACTTCATCCGCACATAATTCATTACATATTTAATATTATCACTGTTCATTCTAGTGCACGTTAATCATTCTTGTATTCTCTGTAATAGGTGTAAGTATTCGCTAATTATCTTTGAACCTGTCACGACCCCAATTTTTCTCTGTAGGATGTCGTGACGGCACCTAGTCTCTAAGACTAGGTGAGCCTAATAATATTGCTGAATAACTGAATATAAAGCTGAAACTCAAACCTCATCATCTGAAATAAATAAAAACTGCGATTCAAAATAGTTACAACTCCTAAAACCTGGTAGAAATAAGTCACAATCTCTAAAGAGAAATTCTAAATATCTCTATACATCAGATTCTAATGAAAATAAGGAAACCAACATAATAAGGATAGAGGGGGACTCCGAGGTCTGCGGACGCTGGCAGATATACCTTGAAGTCTCCACACACGGTCTAGCTCACGGATACCTGGTCTGGTAGGAAGATCTGGGTCTGCACAAAAAGATGTGTAGAAGAGTAATATGAGTACACCACAATGGTATCCAGTAAGTGCCAAGCCTAACCTCGTTAGAGTAGTGGCGAGGTCAGGTCAGGGCCCTACTGGAAATAATAGGAAAAACAAGGCAGAAGATATAATGATGTGATGAAATGACAGAGATGTGTAACACTAGAAATTCACAAAAGATAACAACACAGAATCAAAGAAGACAATTATAACATGTAAGGAAGCACAATCTTACAAGTTAAGGAACAACAACAGCAAAAATAACGATGCAACAAATAGAGGTAAACAACAGGGGCGCTCCCGAGGCACCGCCTCGTAGTCCCAAAAGTAAATATCTCACAACAGCACGGCAAAAACGTCGTACAAATAATAAAAACCGCACGGCAGAAGCCTCGTGCCATAATAACACTCCGTACAGCAGAAACCTCATGCCACAATAACACTCCGCACGACAGAAACCTCGTGCCACAATAACACTCCGCACGGCAGAAACCTTGTGCCATAATAACACTCTGCACGACAGAAACCGCGTTCCACAATAACACTCTGCACGGCTGAAACCTCGTGCCACAACCAAACAGTCATCTCAACCAAAAATCATGAAAACAACATAAAACAATTGGAACAATAAAATTACAGCAAGGAATCCTACAGTTAAAGAATGAATACAAAATCAAGAAAACAGGTAATTCAACTAAGCATATTGCACAAATTACAAGTAAGAGAGAGGACATGTAGACATGTGACATTAGGCTAAACATGATGACTACACGTGCTAGAGTAACTCAATTAAGGGAATAAAAAGGAACTATTTAGCAAAAACCAGATTTTTTAACATTTAGCCCGAGTACGCACTCGTCACCTCGCGTACACAGCCTTCACGTATTGCAAATACCATAACAGGACCAAATCCTAAGGGGAATTTCCCCGACACAAGGTTAGACAAGTCACTTACCTCAAACCTCGCTCAATCAATCAATAAGAAGGCTTTTCCTTTAAATTTTCAACTCCGATCTGCTCGAATCTAGCCAAAACAATTACATACTATAAATATAACTATAAGAAACTAATTAAAATAATGAAACTACGACTTTAGCAAAGAGTTGAAAAATCGCTCCAAAAAGTCGACCCGGGGCCACGTCTCGGATCCTGACCAAAATTATAAAATCCAAACAGCCATTCGATATTGAGTCCAACCATACAAGAATTACTCAAATCCGACCTCAAATTGCCTTTCAAATCCCCAAAGCTTTAGCCTAATAAGAAGTTTTCCCAAATTTTCCTTAAATTTCTAACTACAAACACTAATTAAATGAAGAAAATAACAATAGATTCGTATAATATAGCCAAAATCGAGTGAGAATTTCTTACCCCAATGATTTCCTTGCAAATATCTCGAACAATCGCCACAAACCGAGCTCTCTAGGTCCAAAAATTAAAGTGAGATCAAACCCACGAAATTAGGCCTTTTCTGCCCAGTGAAGTCGCACATGCGAACCCACAGCCGCATCTGCAGATCCACACCTGCGAAATTTCCATCGCAGGTGCAGTTCTCACTTAGCCCAGCAACTTCTGCTTCTGCAGACCAAAATGCGCATCTGCGCTCTCGCTTCTACGGAAGGACTCCGCTTCTACGACCCCATGCTTGGCTAGCCTTTCTGCTTCTGCACTTCCTCCATCACCCCTGCGAGTCCGCTTCTGCGGGACTTTGACCATATCTGTGGTCTCAGCTGGGCAGTCCAATTTCGCTTCTGCGGCTCGATGGCCACTTCTGCGGCCCAAAGTGCGCATGTGCGATTGCACCGGACACAACAATGCTTCAGCTTTCCACAAGTCCAATATTATTCCAGTTTCAATACGAATCACCCCCGGGACCCCGTCCGAATATACCAACAAGTCCTAAAATATCATACGAACTTAGTCGAGCCTTCAAATCATATCGAACAATGCTAAAAATATGAATTGCACATCGATTCAAGCCTAATGAACTCTAGAACTACTAACTTGAACATTCGACGCCGAAACCTATCAAATAAAGTCCGATTGACCTCAATATTTGCACACAAGATACAATTGACATTACGGACCTACTCAACCTTCCGGAATAGGAATCCGACCCCGATATCAAAAAGTGCACTCCCGATCAAACCAAAAATCATCCAACTTTCCAACTTTTACCAAGTGATGCCGAAATGACCTACGGATATCCAAATCAACATGCAGACACGCTCCTAAGACCAAAATCACCCTACAGAGCTATTGGGAGCGTCCAACCTCCATTTCGGAGTCGTCTTCATACAAATCAAACTACAGTCAATTCGTACGACTTAAACTTCTATTTTAGGGACTATGTGTCATATTTCACTCCGAAACCAAAAACCAAACCTCCCGGCAAGTCACGTAACCATAAAATGAAATAGAGGGGACAATAAATAGGGGATCGAGGCTAATACTCTTAAAATGACTGGCCGGGTCGTTACATCCTCCCCCTTTTAAAACAACTGTTTGTCCTCGAATGAGTATAAAGACATACCTTAAGTGGTGAAAAGATGAGGATAACGGTTGCGCATATCATGCTCGGTCTCCCAGGTCTCCTCCTTGACCGGATGACCTCTCCACTGAACCTTAATTGAAGCGATGTTTTTTGACCTCAGCTTTCGAACCTGCCTGTCCAAAATGGCTATCAACTCCTCGACATAAGATAGATCCTTGTCCAACTGGACTGAGCTGAAGTCTAACACATGAGATGGATCGCCATGATACTTTCGGAGCATCGAATCATTGAATATTGGATGAACTACAGAGAGACTAGGTGGTAGTGATAGTCTGTAGGCCACCTCTCCAACTATCTCAAGGGTCTCAAAAGGCCCGATATACCTAGGGCTCAACTTGCCCTTCCTCCCGAACCTCATAACACCCTTCATGGGCGAAACTAGGAGCAAGACCCGCTCCCTAGCCATGAATACAATGTCGTGAACCTTCCGATCCACATAACTCTTATGCTTGTATTGGGTTGTACGAAGTCGATCCCGAATCAATTTAACCTTTTCCAAAGCATCCTGAACGAAGTCTGTACCCAATAGCCTAGCCTATCCTCTCTCGGCTCGAATCAACCCACTGGAGACCAGCCCGCCTGCCATACAAAGCCTCATACGGGGCCATCTGAATGCTGGACTGATAACTGTTTTTGTAGGAAAAATCTACAAGTGGCAAGAACTGATCCCAAGCACCCCCAAAATTCATCACACACGCATGAAGCATATTCTCCAATATCTAAATAGTGTGCTCGAAATGTCCATCTGTCTGAGGGTGAAATGCTGTACTCAACTTCACCCGAGTAGCCAGCTCATGTTGTACGGCTCTCCAGAACCACGATGTAAACTGTTACCCCGGTCAGAGATGATAGATACCGGCACGCCATGAAGCTTGATAATCTCGCTAATGTAAACCCGAGCCAGCTACTTCGAAGAGTAAACAGTAACCAAAGGAATAAAATGAGCTGACTTGTTCAATCTATCCACAATAACCCAAATGGCATAGAACTTCCTCTGAGTCCGTGGGAGCCTAATAACAAAATCCATAGTGATCCGCTCCCATTTCCATCTCGGAATCTCTAGCTTCTGAAGTAATCCACCTGGCCGCTGATGCTCACACTTCACTTGTTGACAATTTAGGCACTGAGCTATATATTCCACTATGTTCTTCTTCATCCGCCTCTACCAGTATTGCTGCCACAAGTCCTGATACATCTTTGAGGCACCTGGATGAATGGAGTACCGTGAACTGCAAGCCTCCAATATGACAAACTGGCTGAATAAGGCCTGAACATCCAAGGCTAAAGGCCTCTCTGCTACTGGTAGATATGCTAAACTGCCCAAACTCTCCGCCTTGCGACCCAAGGAATCGGCCAACACATTGTCCTTCCCGGGATGATAAATAATGGTGATATCATAGTCATTAAGATCCTTCTATTGAAACAAATGCAGTAGACTCCGGTGATCGGTGTAGACCTCACAAGGGACACTATACAAATAGTGCCTCCAGATCTTCAAGGCATGAACAATAGATGCTAACTCGAGGTCGTGGACAAGATAGTTCTTCTCATGAACCTTCAGCTGTCTAGACGTGTATGCAATCACCCAACAATAGCTACTAACTCGAGACCAATGCGTGGCACATCACAATACACCGTATAAGACCCCGAACTAGTAGGAAATACTAACAATGGGGTTGTCGTCAAAGCGGTCTTGAGCTTTTGAAAGCTCTCCTCACACTTCTCGGTCTACCTGAATGGAGCACCCTTCTGGGTCAATCTAGTCATAGGTGCTGCACTAGACGAGAAACCCTCTACAAATCGACGCTAATAACTGCCAAGCCAAGAAAACTCCGGATCTCAGTAGCTGAGGACGATCTGGGCCAACTTTGCACTACCTCAATCTTCTTCGGATCTACCTTGATCCCCTCACTCGATACTAGATGACCCAAGAATTTCACTGAATCTAGCCAGAATTCACACTATAAAAATTTCTCATATAACTTCTTTTCTCTTAAGGTCTGAAGCACAGTCCTCAGGTGCTGCTCATGATACTCCTGACTCCGGGAGTACACCAAAATGTAGTCAATAAACACAATGATGAACGAGTCAAGATAGGGCTGAAATACATTGTTCATCATGCATGAATGCAACTGGGGTGTTAGTCAGCCCAAAAGACATCACAAGAAACTCGTAATGACCGTACCGAGTCCTGAAAGCAGTCATCGGGATATCTGGATCCCGAATCTTCAACTGATGATAGCCTGAACGCAAGTCAATCTTAAAGAATGGATATCTCGAATCCTGAAGCTGATCAAATAGGTCATCAATACATGGCAATGGATACTTGTTCTTCACTGTAACCTTGTTCAAGTGGCGATAATTAATACACATTCGCATAGAACCATCCTTCTTCTTTATAAATAAGACAAGAGCACCCCAAGGTGACACACTGGGCCGAATGAATCCCTTATCAAGCAACTCTTGGAATTGTTCCTTTAACTCTTTCAACTCTGCTAGGGCCATACGATAGGGTGGAATAGAAATGGGTTGAGTGCCCGATAACAAATCAATACCAAAGTCAATATCTCTGTCTGGCGAAATGCCCGAAAGATCCGCCGGAAATACGTCTGGATAATCCCTCACTACCGAAACTGACTCGACGGTAGGAGTATCAACACTAACATCCCTCACATATGCCAGATACGCATCACACCCCTTCTCAACCATCTGCTGAGCCTTAAGAAATGAAACAACCCTCCTAGGAACATAATCTAAAGTACCTCTCCACTCTAACCACGGTAGATCTAGCATAGCCAACGTCACTATCTTGACGTGACAATCAAGGATAGCGTGATAGGGCAACAACCAGTCCATGCCCAAAATAACATTGAAATCTACCATATTGACCAATAATAAATCGCCTATGGTCTCAAAACCACTAAGAACAACCAAACACGACCGATACACATGGTAAAAAACAATAGAATCTCCCACGTGTGTAGACACATAGACAGGAGAAGTCAAAGAATCACGTGATATACCCAAATACAGATAGTCTGGAGTGGTAGCTGGTGCTGTAACCATAGCTTGAGGACCCAGTGGAGCACGCGGTGCTTGAGTGGTCTGTGGAGTGTACCCCTCCTGAGTCTGGGGCAATCCCCCACCATATGATGAGTGGCACCACACTCAAAATAAGCTCTCAGAGGATGTGACTGCTGTGAATGGCTCGGGCCTGATCAGCTGGGCTAACCGCTGAAAGCACCCCGTGCAGGAGGTACGCTAGACAATGGCGGTGCATAATAGGGAGCCTGGGGCCTAGGAGTGGCCGGAGTACCGCTGGCGGCTGGAAGTGCTGAATGAATAGGTCGACTCCCATAACCCCTACCCTGACGAGCTACAGCTGGGGCACGAGTACCACTAAATGTGCCAGACTCTCGAGACCACTTGGTCTCCTTCTCCTCTCTCTCCCGAGTCAACATACCCTCCAATCTCCTAGCTATCCCCACTACCTGCTAGTATGTGATGTCCATCTCCAACTTTCGAGCAATATTAAATCTGATACTAGGCTTGAGCCCCTCAATAAATCAATAAACCCACTCTTGAATAGTAGCAACCGAGGCTTGTGCATGCCTATCCAACTCACTGAACTAGACCGCAAACTCTGACACAGTCATGGAACCCTGGAGCAACTGCTCAAACTCTGTGCACCATGCATCTCTGAGACTCTAGGGGACATACTTCCTCAAGAACATGTCTGATAATTGAGTCCAAGTGAGTGAAGCTACCTCAGCCGGACTACCCAACTCATATGCTCACCACCACTGATAGGCCGCTCCTCTAAGCTAGAACATAGTGAAAGAAACCTCACTAGACTCCGCAACACCCATAGAATGGAGGATATGGTGGCACTCCTCAAGAAAACCCTGGGCATCCTCTGACGCCAAGTCACTGAAAGTAGGAGGGTGGTACTTCTTGTACCTCTCGAGCCTGAGCTGCTCCTCTTCAGAAAATGCTGCTCTAACCTCGGGCTGGACTGGGCTACCAACTTCATTACGATACGGGCGACGGGAGTCTGTGCTCCTCCTCCGGCCTGAGATGTGGCAGGAGCAAGTGATATCAATCCTTCCTGAGCCAAGGTGCTGAACATGCTCAGAAACAGGGAGAGAGTCTCCTGGAGGGTTGGTGCAGTAACAAGCATCTCAGGTGCCTGCTCTCCAACTGGAGCTATTGGTGGCTCCTCTGTAGCATCTCGTGCGAGTGCTCTGGCTACACCACATGGGTGTCCTCGGCCTCTACCCCGGCCTCTCGCGGCTCTAGCAGGGGGAGTGGGTGTCTGGTCATCTGATCCAACTGTGCGTGTCCTCACCATATGTGAGAGAATAGAAAGACAAAGCTAAACCCGAAGTCAAAATTTTGCACCATAAGGAATCAAAGAAGTGAAGCTTTTCCTAACAGTTCCATAGCCCTCCGAAGATAAGTACAGACGTCTCCGTACCGATCCGCAAGACTCTACTAAACCTGCTTGTGACTCATAACACCTATGAACCTAAAGCTCTGATACCAACTTGTCACGACCCCAATTTTCCTCCGTAGGATATCATGACGGCTCCTAGTATCTAAGATTAGGTAGCCAAACAATGTTGCAGAATAACTAAATATAAAGCTGAAACTCAAACCTCATTATCTGAAATAAATAAAAACTGCGATTCAAAATAGTTACAACTCCCAAAACCCGGTAGAAATAAGTCACAAGCTCTAAAGAGAAATGCTAAATATCTCTATAAATCATATTCTAATGAGAATAAGGAAAATAATATAATAAGGATAGAGGGGGACTCCGAGGTCTGCGGACGCTGGCAGATATACCTTGAAGTCTCCACGCACGAGCTAGCTCACGGATATCTGGTCTGGTAGGAAGAACCTGGGTCTGCACAAAAGGATGTGCATACGAGTAATATGAGTACACCACAACGGTACCCAGTAAGTGCCAAGCCTAACCTCGGTAAAGTAGTGGCGAGGTCAGGTCAGGGCCCTACTACAAATAATATGAAACATAAGGCAGAAGATATAATGATGTAATGAAATGAAAGAGATGTGTAACACTAGAAATTCACAGAAGATAACAACACGGAATCAGAGAAGACAATTACAACACGTAAGGAATCACAATCTTACAAGTTAAGGAACTACAACAACAACAACAATGATGCAGCAAATAGAGGTAAACAACAAGGGCTCTTCCGAGGTACCACTTCGTAGACCCAAAAGTAAATATCTCACAATGGAACGACAGAAACCTCATGCAAACAATAAAAACTGCACGACAGAAGACTCGTGCCATAATAACACTCCGCGCGGAAGAAACCTCATGCCACAATAACACTCCGCATGGCAGAAACCTCGTTCGATAATAACACTCCGCACGGCAGAAACCTCATGCCACAATAACATTCCGCACGGCAGAAACCTCATGCCACAATAACATTCTACACGGGAGATACCTTGTGCCATAACCAAATAGTCATCTTAACCAAAAATCACGAAAACAACACATAACAATTGAAACAATTAAATTATAGCAAGGAATCCTACCGTTAAAAAATAAATACAAAATCAAGAAAACAGGTAATTCAACTAAGCATGTTTCACAAACTACAAATAAGAGATAGGACACGTATATATGTGACATTAGGATAAACATGATGACTACACGTGCTAGAGTAACTCAATTAATGACATAAAACAGAACTATTTAGCAAAAATCAGATTTTTCAACATTTAGCCCGAGTACGCACTCGTCACCTCGCGTACACGGCCTTCACGTATTGAAAATACCATAACAGTACCAAATCCTAAAGGGAATGTCCCCCACACAAAGTTAGACAAGTCACTTACCTCAAACCTCGCTCAATCAATCAATAAGAAGGCCTTTTTCTCAATTTTCCAACTCCGATCGGCTCGAATCTAGCTAAAACAATAACATACTATAAATATAACTATAAGAAACTAATTAAAATAATGAAACTACGACTTTAGCAAAGAATTAAAAAATCGCTCCAAAAAGTTGACTCGAGCCCACTCAGGCCCACGTCTCGGACCCCGATAAACATTATAAAATCCGAACACCCATTCGATATCGAGTCCAACCATGCAAGAATTACACAAATGTGACCTCAAATCGCCTTTCAAATCCCTATATTTTAGCCTATGACGTTTTCCCAATTGTCCCTCAAATTTTCAACTAAAAATACTAATTAAATGATGAAAACAACAATAGATTCATGTAATAGAGCAAAAAGTGAGTGAGAATTTCTTACCCCAATGACAGACAAAAATTTCAGTTCAGAAGTAACCCTACGAGCACAATGGCGCGGAGGTAAGTTACTAAGGATAAATATAGGCGAGTAAGAATATCAAAAATTCCGTCGGGTTTACGATGTAATAAGCTCACAACTTTACAAGAGTCAGAGGGTCTTCCCTAAGAACTACCATGAAAGACTAGCTGAGGAAATAAGGTAGAAGGCTTCAACCTAAGCATGGTGACCTAAAGAAGAAATGGTCTTGTAACAACAGTCTCACTAGAACATTGTATGCACTCCATAAGAAAGTGGCACCTATCGTGTACTATCCTTTTACATATTTTTGTGTAAATCTTGGTGTTGGTCCTAGAGGTAATTAGGAGGGAGCGTATGAGATTCATAAGAGACTTCTTAGTAAGTTGCTGCTCTTAGATTCGCAGCTTATGCAGTCTCATTCTATCTCATGTACTATTTATTGTTCTAGAAAGTATTTTCATACTTTAAGACTATGTTATACTATATTTAGTTGCTCATGACTTAGTACAACTAAGTTTTGTGGATTTATGTGGTATATTTCGCACTTGTATGTTGTCTTCAGATTTATCTCTAGCTATTATCTATATTATGTTAGTCGAATGTCTTTATTGTTATCTTGTTATGATTGTTTATGTGTGTAGGTTCACCTAGCGGAATAGGTTAGGTGCTATGACGACCTTGGTGGGATTTTGGGCTGTCACAAGTTGGTATTATAGCTTTATGTTCTTTGGTTCTACAAGTCATAAGTATATCAAGTAGAGTCTTGCGAATTGATATGGAGACATCTATACTTATATTCAAGAGACTAAAGGGCATTTAGGAAACTTGCCTTCGTTCTTTCTTACCGTGTGATCATGTTTCATCTTGAAGTTTGAATCTTTACTCGTCTATTCTCTTACAAATGGTGAAGACAAATGCTTTGGCAGCCACTAAGCAAGATCTTGTCACGACCCAAACTTCCATCGAAGCCATGATGGCGCCTAACACCGCTTGCTAGGTAAGCCATCAATCCATAAGCAGCAATAGACTCAAATAATGATATTTTCTTCAGGATTATGATCATAAACATTGAGTATTTTTTGTTGTTACGTATATGGTTGTTGATTATGAGCATCATGGTTCGAGGTATTTCATGTGGACCAGTGTTAGATGGGGTCACACATCGCAACAGAGTTATGTTGGGATATGATCCTTTGGGTAGATTTCTTGTGTCTTGGTTCTTCCTTGTGTGATGGGTTTATAGCATTGCGCTTGTGGTGGTACCTGTTGAGCTTGCGGAACGTCACTCTTATTTGAATATTTTTCCATTTTTGAGGTACATTTGAGTTGTTCCTTATTTGTTCACAGATTGCATGGTATGTGGCTATAGGTGATATTAGTGTGGCATGTCGTTCGAGCAGCTTGTACTGGATGAGATAAGGTTATTAAACCTGAAATAAGCACTATCGGGATTGAGTAAGGTGTATGATGTCACTAGTCAGCTTAGAATTTGGGTTATGGTTCTTGTTGGGCGAGAGAGCTCCATGGCTTGTTGATTTGATGGGTGGTTATGAGTCTCTGTGTATTTCTTTTGTCATTGGCAGTGTACGAAGAATTAGAATAAGGTTTTATTTGATATGAGGTTTGTTACCGGTATCGGATTCGTTATTGAGCAGTTATTGTGGTCGGAAGTTATTGTTATGAGTATATGAGTTATGTGGTGTATCATACGATTTCATCTTGGGTTATGGTTATGGCTTTGATACAAGCTTGTTTAGACTTATATAGTGTATGGGTGTGAGAATCAGATCTTGCAATGGATTCCGGAATGTTAGAAATTGGGTTCCAAGGTTTATGGACTAAGTTTGAAGGAAGAATCTTCGGTTATGTTGAGTTGAAGGATTTATATAGATTGGGGTGATGTGGGATCACCCACGGGTATGTGCATGGTAAGTTTACACAGTGATTTGATGACTTTGGAACGACTCTTAGCACGTTCAGGACGAACGTATATTTAAGTGGGGGATAATGTAATGACCCGACCGGTTGTTTTGAGCATTTGAATTCTGCTCAATGGTTCGAGGATGTGAATAGCTTCGTATGTTATGACTTGCGTGTATCGTCAGTTTTGGTTTTCGGGTGATTCGGAATAGATTTGGAAGAATGATTCTCATGGTAGAAGCTTTAAGTTGGAAGAGTTGACTAAGTTTGATTTTTGTGTATTTGACCCAGTATCGGAGTTTTTATGGTTTCGTTAGGTCCGGATGGTGATTTTGGATTTGGACGTATGCCCGGATTTTCATTTGGATTTTTCTAGAAGGTTTTGGCGCTAATTGGCGAAAGTTGGCAATTTAAAGGTTTGAAAGGTTCAGAAGTTTGATCAGGAGTTAACTTTGATGATAACGGGTTCGAATTGTTGTTCCAAGAGTTGGAATAGGATTTTTATTTCATTTGGAAGTTGTGTGCAAAATTTGAGATCATTCCGAGTTGATTAGGTATGATTCGGCACGAGTTTTGAAAGTTGATAGTTCAAACGTTCATAAAGTTTGTCTTTGAGGTACGATTCATGATTTTAATATTGTTGTGTGTGATTTGAGGCCTCGAGTAGGTTTGTGTTATGTTTTGGTACTTGTTGGCATATTCGGACAGGGTCCCGAGGGACTCGGGTGTGTTGCGGATTAATTTCGGACCATTTTGTAGGTTGAATGAGTTGCTGATTTTCTGATGCTCCAGGAGTTCTTCGCGATCGCGAAGGTTTGCCTGCAATCGCGGAGTGTATTTTGGATCTGGGTGATTTAAATCTACGCATTCGCGATGAGAGAGACGCGTTCGCGGAGGTTTGGTGGCTGGCTCGTCGAGTTTTGCGGAGCCTGAGCGCGTTCACGATGCATGGGGGATTTGATCTTCAGTCGCGTGTTGTATTTCGCAATCGTGGTGCTTGGCAGGTTGGGCTGGCATTTTTGTTACACGTTTGCAAGGGTGTTGTCGCGAACGCAAAGGCTTTTCAGGGCATTGTGATTTCTCTTCTACGCGATCGCGAGGGAAATACCGTGATCGCGATGCATGTGACTAGCAGTGTATAAAGTACTTAACTTGTCTAACCTTGTGTGGGAAAAATTTTCCCTAGGATTGGTATTAATTGTAATGTGATGAAAGTCGTGTACGCGAGGTGACGAGTGTGTACACAGGCTAAATGTGAAGGATTATGTTTTTAAATTGTGTAGATCAATGTTGCATATTAATTAAATTAATAAATCTTGTTATATTCTCCATCATTGATTTGATTTATATACTTTAAATTTGCTTGACTTTTTTTCTGCTAATTGTTTTACCTGTTTAGTTAGAACTTGGTTTTCTTTTATTCTGTGAATTATTTGAAGGTTGATTTTCTTTAAATTAAATATTATTGATATGAAGTATTTGACATTTTTAAATTTGGTATTAAAGCAACATATTAAAGATTTTGAAAATATTATTTTGTTGAATCATTTATTCCTGAATATTTTTGTAAGATTTTTGTACTCATTGTGATGGAGCCGTGAGCTCTTTATTGTGGAAAAATATTATTGATGATTTATTTTGGCATGAGCCGTGAGCTATTTATTGTGGAAAAATATTATTGTTGAAATATTTTAGCAAGTTAAATTATTTAAGCACTTGGGGTGCATATTATGATATATTGTGATATTGATACGCATGCGGTGGTATAAGGTCTGGGTATTGAAACACATGCGGTGAGATAAGGTTGGCTTGGTACGCGTGGCTAGTAAGGGAACTACTAAAAGTCATGCGGTGTGATAAGGATGGCTATCACGCGGGATGCTATTTCGGAAAAAATAATTTCTTTAAAATAAATTGTGAAGGCTCCCGCGGTGAGATAAAAAAAATAAGATATTGTGAATATATTATGACTTGGGACTACGAGGCGGTACCTCGGGAGTGCCCTTGTTGATATTGATTTATGTCTGTAGTTGCCTTTGATTTTGTTGTGATTTTTCTTAAAGTTAAAAAGAAATTCTGTTTTGTTCCACGAGGTATTATTTGCCATTATTTGTGTAATTAAATGGTGACCTACTACTTGATTCAATTTTCATTGTCACTTTATTTTATTATATTGTGAAACATTTTACCATGCCATTTATTAATATTTTCCAGTAGGACCTAACCTGACATCGTCACTACTCTACCGAGGTTAAGCTTGGTACTTACTAGGTACCATTATGGTGTACTCATACTACGCTTCTGCACATCATTTTGTGCAGATCCAGGTATATTTTATTAAACCAGGCATCAGTAAACTAGCTGTACGAGGAGACTTCGAGGTATATCTGCCAGCGTCCGCAGACTCCGGAGTCCCTTTCTATCTTACTATCTTGTCTTCCTTATTTGCTTTAGACTCTGATGTATAGAGATATAGAGAATAGATTCTTAGAAACTTGTGACTTATTTCTACCGGGTTTTGGGAGTTGTAATTATTTGAATTGTAGTTTATTTATTTCAGATATTTATGATTATTCTATATTGATAGGCTTACCTAGTCTTAGAGACTAGGTGCCATCACGCCTCCTATGGAGGAAATTTGGGGTCGTGATAGATTTTTAGAGAAAACGACGGGCTAAGTGTTCTTAACTCAATATTGTTTAAATTACCCGAATCCATCACTGTTTTTAACATTTAATTAGTGAATTAAGTTGGAAAAGTTTGAAAACCCTCTTGGATAAATGTGAGGATGTGAGGGCCGAATTGTTATCGGAATATAGTAATTTTGATATGGGTAGACTCGTGGTTGAATGGGCGTTCATAGTTCGTAATTTTTGCCGGATTCCGAGAAGTGGGACCCACGGACGATTTTTGAGTTAATTTCGAATTGTTATTGAAAAATATAGTATTTTCTTATGAAATTGATTCTTATAATTGTTGGTGATTGTATCGAATTATTTTGGCTAGATACGAACCATTCAGAGTTGAATAATTGAGGAAAAGGCATACTAGTGGATTAAATTGGAGCAAGTTGAGATAAGTCTCTTGCCTAACCTTGTAAGGAGAAAATTACCCCATAGGTGATTTAAATTAATAGTGTTTGCTAATTGTGGGGGTTACGTACGTACGAAGTGACGAGAGTCCATGCGTAGCTACTATTTATGCTAAAGTCCAGGTAGTTTAGGACTCAAATCATGAATTACGTGTGTTAATTGTATCCTCTATTTAATTAAAGTATTTGAACTATACTGTGAATTGTTAGGGAAAATAGTAAAAGATTGAAATATCACATACTTGAATTTTTGTATAAATTAATTAATTGTTAAAAGAAATTGTACACCCTCTTGTATTAATCTCATAATATATATATATATATATCCCCATTCCGGAGGTACATAAGAAAATGTCCTCTTTTCTTGTGGAGTGGGCCGAACGCCTCGGCAGTATAGATGCATCTATGGATCGCGACGCACGTCCCTCGTAAGTATACACGACACTCTGGATCTGGTCGTACGACCTTGGCAGAAATCGTGCCTAATAATAATAATTACACAATACCTTGATATTTTAATTGATGCTTGTGAAGTTAATTAATAAATTAAAAATTGTCGTATTTGAAGGAATTTAATTATTTCTGCTGGTTAAAAAAAAATATTGTAAACTTTATAAATCATGTTGATTTAAATATTGCTATTGTAATATTATTGACCCATATTGAGTGTCAAAATCGACCTCTCATCACTACTTCTTTGAGATTAGGCTTGATACTTACTGGGTACACGTTATTTACGTACCCATGCTACGTTTGCTGCACTTTTTGTGCAGGACCTGAGACAGGTACTATCGGAGGACCCATCAGCGCGCACCTACGTTATCCAGAGACTTAGTGGTGAGCTGCCCCTTTCTGAGCCGTTTGGCAACAACTAGTGCCTCTTTTTGTATTTGTATTCTGTCTATTTTATTTCAGATAGTATTTAGAATTTTGTATAATCTACTAGATGCTCATACGTTTGTGACACCAGGTTTTGGCACACACTAGTAGAATTTTTGGATTTAATTATTTTACTTGGGTTTTAACTTATCTTATTTCTCACATTGTCTTAATTTTTGCAAGTACTCCAAGTTTTATTACTCGGATAATTTTTAAAAAAATGAATATATGTTTAAATCATTAGTTGGCTTGCCTAGCTGGATGTTGGGCAGCATCACGACCTATAGGTGAATTTGGGTCGTAACATCATGGTATTAGTGCACTAGGTTCAGACCTAATAGAGTCTTGTGGAGCAGTACAGAGACGTCTGTACTTATCTTCGAGAGGCTATAGGGTGTTAGAAAACTACCTTTCTTCATCTTCCATCGTGCAATTTATGTAGGACTAAATATCTTTCTCTTTTTCTCTCACAGATGGTGAGAACGCGCTCTAATGAGGTTCCAGACCAGGGAAGAGCTACTCCCCCTATCGTTAGAGGCCGAGGCAGAGGCTGAGGGAGGGATCCAACCCGTGGTAGGGGATGAGGACGTTCCAGGATTGTTCCAGTTATGCCACCAGTGGGTCTAGCAGAGGATCCTATTATTGAGGAACAAGGCGAGGTGCCCGTGGCAAAGCCAGCTCCGGTGGATTTCACGTCTGTACTGGGATTCCAGGAGGTTATGGGCCATATGCTGCGGTTCATGAATACTATTACTCAGGCCGGTTTATTTCCGGCAGACCCAGCCATATCTTAGGCGGGCGGGGGAGCACAGATCCCTACCACACAGGCTCATGGGCAAGCAATTGTTGTATATTAGACCCAGGGTGCACTACCCGTGGGTGGAGCCCATCCAGTGGCAGCAACTACACCTGAGCCGACACCAACTGCGACCGTCGAGCCGCAGAAACTATTGGACATATGGACTAGACTACATCCTCCTGTCTTTGGGGGTAAGCGATATGAGGATCCCCATGACTTCATTGATCGGTGCAGGGATAGACTGCACAACATGAGGATATTGGAGTCTCATAGGGTAGACTTTGTTACTTTTCAGCTAGAGGGTAGAGCCCGTAGATGGTGGAAGTCTTATCTTCTTGGTAGACCAGCAGATTCTCCTCTCATGACTTGGGATAGGTTCACTCGTATTTTCCTGAACAGGTATATTCCACCCTCCCAAAGGGAAGAGTTGCGGTTTTAGTTTGAGCAGCTCCAACGGGTCAGATGTCAGTGACCGATTATAAGGCGAGGTTCTCTAAGTTATCTCGCCATGCACTTATGATACTCCCTACTGAGGAGAAGAGAGCGCGGAGGTTTGTTGCAGGTTTACATACTAGCATTCAGGCCACTATGTCCCGAGAGGTTGAGATGGGGACTTCTTATGAGTTGGTCGTGAAGATAGCCCGGAGGATTGAGGTTGTGCATCAGCGTAGCCGGGAGCAGGTTATGAGAGATAAGTAGTTTAGATATTCTGGAGAGTTCAGAGATGCGCCGTATGGGGGTAGAGGTTAGTTCGTGAAAGTGTAGTCCAGCAGGCCCCATATCCAGCACCACCGCCTCCTCGGGGTGCTCCAGTGCGACCTTATTACAATGATATGCCAGAGAGTTCTTATCGTCCACCAGCTATTCAGGGTTCTTCCAGTGGGTATTCAGGTCACCAGGGCCAGGCTCTTAGTTAGCAGCCCATCGCACCGAAAAGTTGTTACGAGTGCGGGGATCCCAATGACATGCGAAGATTCTGCCCCAGGCTTCAGGGTAGACCAGTACAGTAGGGTCAACAGCCTATGATTACCGCACCAGTTTCTCCACCATCCGTCCGACCACCAAGAGGTTGAGGAAAGGTGGGTAGGGGCCGTCCTAGAGGTGGAGGTCAGCCAGGCAGAGGCCATCTAGTTGGCGCTCCAGCTCGGTTCTATGCTTTTTCGGCCAGACCAGATGCTCTCATATGCCGTGATTACCGGTATTATTTCTATTTACGGCAAAGATGCCTCCGTATTATTTGATCTAGAATCTACGTATTCATATGTGTCATCTCTATTTTCTCATTTCCTGGGTGTTTCTCGTGAGTCCTTGAGTACTCTTGTTTATGTGCCCACTCCTGTAGGCGATTCTGTTGTTGTGGATCGGATCTACCAGTCTTGCATTATTACATTCTGTGGTTATGAAACTAGAGCAGATCTTCCATTTCTTGAGATGACTGACTTTGAAATCATCCTGGGCATGGACTGGTTATCTCCATATCATGCCATTCTAGATTGCCAAGCCAAGACCGTTACCTTGGCTATTCCAGCATTGCCTAGGCTGGAGTGGAAGGGTTCGTCTGTTAGTGCATCTAATAGGGTTATTTCTTTTATGAAGGCTCAACGCATGGTTGAGAAGGGTTGTTTGGCTTATCTAGCCTATGTTCGGGATATAACTGCAGAGACTCTGACTATTGATTCAGTGCCTGTAGTTTGAGTGTTCTCCGATGTATTTCCTTCAGATCTTCCAGGCATGCCACCAGATCGTGATATTGATTTCTGTATTGACTTGGCTCCAGATACCCAGCCTATATCTATCCCACTGTATTGCATGGCTCCGAAAGAATTGAAAGAACAACTTGAGGAGTTATTAGCCAAAGGGTTTGTCATACCAAGTGTATCACCTTGGGGTGCACCGGTGTTATTTGTGAAGTAGAAGGATGGAATGATGTGAATGTGTATTGTTTATCGCCAATTGAACAAAGTCACTATTAAGAACAAGTACTCGTTACCGCGTATTAATGATCTATTTGACCAGTTACAGGGCGCTAGGGTGTTCTCTAAGATCGATTGAGGTCGGGTTACCACCAGTTGAAGATTCGGGATTTGGGTATTCCGAAGATTGCTTTCCGGACTATATACAGTAATTATAAATTTCCGGTGATGTCTTTTGGTTTGACTAACGCCATGGTGGCGTTTATGGATTTGATGAATAGGGTATTCAGGCCATATATTGATTTGTTTGTTATTATCTTGATTGATGATATTTTGATTTACTCGCGCGGTAAGGAAGAGCACGAGCAGCATATGAGAGTGGTGCTTCAGACACTGCGGGAACATAAGTTATATGCTAAGTTTTCCAAATATGAGTTTTGGCTAAATTCTATAGCATTCTTGGGGCATATTGTATCGGGTGAGGGCATTAAAGTTGATTCTAAAAAGATCGAGGCAGTTCAGAATTGGCATCGTCCCACTTCGGTGACTGAGATCAGGAGTTTCCTAGGTTTAGCAGGTTATTATCGTCGGTTCGTGGAGGGCTTTTCATCTATTGCAGCGCCTTTGACCAAATTGACCAAGAAGGGTGCTCTGTTCTAATGGTCTGATGATTGTGAGGCGAGTTTTTAGAATCTCAAGATAGCATTAACTACAACACCAGTGTTAGTGTTGCCTTCCGGTTCGGGGATGTATACAGTGAATTGTGACGCTTCACGCATTGGTTTGGGTTGTGTATTAATGCAGGAGGGGCGTGTTATTACATATACTTCACGTCAGCTGAAACCCCACAAAATGAATTACCCGGTACATGATTTGGAGTTAGCTGCAATTGTTCACGCTTTTAAGATTTGGAGGCATTATCTTTATGGGGTGTCTTGTGAAGTTTATACTGATCATCGCAGTTTACAGCATTTGTTCAAGCAAAGGGACCTAAATTTAAGGCAGCACAGATGGCTTGAGTTACCAAAAGATTATGATATTACTATCTTGTATCATCCGGGCAAAGCAAATGTAGTTGTAGACGCCTTGAGTAGAAAGGCGGAGAGCATGGGTAGTTTGGCTTTCATTTCAGCAGAGGAAAGGCCATTAGCTTTGGATATTCAGTCCTTGGCTAACAGACTTGTGAGGCTGGATATTTCAGAACCCAACTGAGTTCTTGCATGTGTAGTGGCCCAATCTTCATTAATTGAGCAGATCAAGGCTCGCCAATATGATGATCTACATTTAATGGTTCTTCGATAAATGGTACTACGGGGTGGTACCAAGGAAGTTACTATTGGCGCGGATGGTGTTCTGCGACTCCAGGATCATCTATGTGTTCCTAATGTGGATGGACTGAGGAAAAAGATCCTAGAGGAGGCACACAGTTCTCGGTATTCTATTCATCTAGGTGCTACGAAGATGTATCGTGACCTGAGGCAGTATTATTGGTGGCGCCGAATGAAAAAGGACATAATTGAGTATGTAGCTAGGTCTCTAAATTTACAGCAAGTTAAATATGAGCACCAGAGGCCAGGTGGCCTACTTCAGCGGATGACTATACCGGAGTGGAAATGGGAACGCATTACTATGGACTTTGTAGTTAGGTTGCCGTGGACCTTGCGGAAGTTTGATGCAGTTTGGGTCATTGTTCACAGGCTGACCAAGTTGGCACACTTCATTCTGGTTGTGACTACTTATACTTCAGAGAGGTTGGCCCGGATTTATATTCAGGAGATAGTTCGGTTGCACGGTGTGACAATTTCCATCATATCAGATAGAGGCACTCAGTTTACTTCACATTTCTGGAGTGCAGTACATAGTGAATTGGGGACTCGCATAAAGCTCAGCACAGCTTTTCATCCGCAGACCGACGGTAGTCGGAGCGGACAGTTCAGATTCTAGAGGACATGCTCAGCGCGTGTGTGATTGACTTTGGAGGTCAGTGGGATCGTTTCTTACCTTTGGCCGAGTTTGCTTATAATAACAGTTACCAATCCAGCATCGAGATGGCTCCATTTGAGGCTTTATATGGTCGGCGATGTCGTTCANGATTGTGAGGCGAGTTTTTAGAATCTCAAGATAGCATTAACTACAACACCAGTGTTAGTGTTGCCTTCCGGTTCGGGGATGTATACAGTGAATTGTGACGCTTCACGCATTGGTTTGGGTTGTGTATTAATGCAGGAGGGGCGTGTTATTACATATACTTCACGTCAGCTGAAACCCCACAAAATGAATTACCCGGTACATGATTTGGAGTTAGCTGCAATTGTTCACGCTTTTAAGATTTGGAGGCATTATCTTTATGGGGTGTCTTGTGAAGTTTATACTGATCATCGCAGTTTACAGCATTTGTTCAAGCAAAGGGACCTAAATTTAAGGCAGCACAGATGGCTTGAGTTACCAAAAGATTATGATATTACTATCTTGTATCATCCGGGCAAAGCAAATGTAGTTGTAGACGCCTTGAGTAGAAAGGCGGAGAGCATGGGTAGTTTGGCTTTCATTTCAGCAGAGGAAAGGCCATTAGCTTTGGATATTCAGTCCTTGGCTAACAGACTTGTGAGGCTGGATATTTCAGAACCCAACTGAGTTCTTGCATGTGTAGTGGCCCAATCTTCATTAATTGAGCAGATCAAGGCTCGCCAATATGATGATCTACATTTAATGGTTCTTCGATAAATGGTACTACGGGGTGGTACCAAGGAAGTTACTATTGGCGCGGATGGTGTTCTGCGACTCCAGGATCATCTATGTGTTCCTAATGTGGATGGACTGAGGAAAAAGATCCTAGAGGAGGCACACAGTTCTCGGTATTCTATTCATCTAGGTGCTACGAAGATGTATCGTGACCTGAGGCAGTATTATTGGTGGCGCCGAATGAAAAAGGACATAATTGAGTATGTAGCTAGGTCTCTAAATTTACAGCAAGTTAAATATGAGCACCAGAGGCCAGGTGGCCTACTTCAGCGGATGACTATACCGGAGTGGAAATGGGAACGCATTACTATGGACTTTGTAGTTAGGTTGCCGTGGACCTTGCGGAAGTTTGATGCAGTTTGGGTCATTGTTCACAGGCTGACCAAGTTGGCACACTTCATTCTGGTTGTGACTACTTATACTTCAGAGAGGTTGGCCCGGATTTATATTCAGGAGATAGTTCGGTTGCACGGTGTGACAATTTCCATCATATCAGATAGAGGCACTCAGTTTACTTCACATTTCTGGAGTGCAGTACATAGTGAATTGGGGACTCGCATAAAGCTCAGCACAGCTTTTCATCCGCAGACCGACGGTAGTCGGAGCGGACAGTTCAGATTCTAGAGGACATGCTCAGCGCGTGTGTGATTGACTTTGGAGGTCAGTGGGATCGTTTCTTACCTTTGGCCGAGTTTGCTTATAAT
>AWOL01S0065685.1:0-10418 GCA_000715115.1 Nicotiana otophora
GTACAAAACAAGCGAGTTGCGACATTGCGACTTGTTCAAACAAATTCCATAAATAATTAAAAGCGGTTAGAAGATAAAATGCACAATAGGTTCAAACATGTAATAAATCAGATAATTAGGCCAATTAATAATAGTTGAGCGACCGTGCTAAAACCACGGAATCCGGGAGTGCCTCACACCTTCTCTCGGGTTAACAGAATTCCTTACTCGGTCTTCTGTGTTCGCAGACCATAAATAAGAGTCAATTTCCTCAATTTGGGATTTAGAATAAACCGGTGACTTGGGACACTATAAATTATTCCAAGTGACGACTCTGAAATAAATAAATAATCTCATTTCAATTAATGTCACTTTAATTGGAAAAACTTCCTTTATCCCACTGCGGAAAAAGGAGATGTGACAAATGTCATATCTCATGTTTATTCATCAAAGTTCATGTAGAGGTGTATTTAATTTGTATGGCGGGAATTATTATTGTAAAAGTAGTTGTCTTCTATATAATTCTCATATAATGTCATTGTGTTCTACTACGTATTTACTATTGGTAACAAAGTTTACTTGAGGAAAAAACAAACGGTAGAGCTGTACTTTAAGTACTGTAATATCTTAAATTTGACGGTAGCTGAGGTACTTTCACAATAATCTTAGAAAAAATAGAAAAAGTAACGTAGATGATTAGCAAAGAAAAATAATCAAAATCAAGGCTGAAAATTTTCGATAAATAAAACAAAAAATTATAGAATATATTTCAGTAATATTCGTAATTTGTCCTTACAAAATAAATTTTTTATCCTTATATAGGAGTATATAATCATAACGATTTTCTATACATTTAATTTGGACTTATTAAGGACTTATTAAGGCCATCTTTTTTCGATGTTGCCCCGTGGGTGTGTTTCCTGTACCTTTCTTGCATTCTTAATTCAGTTATTTGAGAGTGTCACTTGTCGTTATATCGATGCTCTACGCGTCATGCCTTGTCAGCTTACTGATATTCCACGTATCATGTCTTTTTTTCCACCATTACAGTTGGTTAACCACAAACGTATATAACATGGTCAGGGTCATAAATACTTGTTCAGTGTTGGCCTTGGATGCCCGGGAAATTTGACAGCTAGTAGAATTTCCCCTTAATATAGTGCAAGGGTTAAATATATTATTTAATCCTATAACCTTATAACTAATGTGAAATTTAACAATTTTTTCCAACTTATAAACGTTAATAATTATTAATGAAACGAGGAAAAAAGAGAGAAAAGGTAACGTTAAACTAACATAAGACATTAACTTAGTTAACACCAGTCATAGTGGCATTAACCGACGGTTCCATTTCGATGTTACAAGTAAACTTAAGCCAATGAGGAAGCAATGCTTTTTACTTATCCATTAAAAAAAATAGAAACTTATTTTCAAAATATTATCTGGTTATGCATAGGACTGCATTTTTTAATTTCTTTTTGCTGAAGATAAATTTCAACTTTGAAAACGAGGTTTTCAAGTAAAAAATGTAGTTTCGCTCACAAAATTGCAAATTTTTTAAAGTGAAATATATGTCCAAACATAATTTCAAATTCAAAATATCATTTTTCGGTTTAAATTCAAACACTATTTTTTTTTTCAAAAAATTATATTTTCACGTTTTTTATGTCCAAATGCATAGTAAATGTCACGACCCAAACTCACCTATAGGTTGTAATAGCGCCCAACATCCTAGCTTGGCAAGCCAACTTAAGGATTTAAACATATATTCATTTCCTTAAATATTATCCGAGTAATCAAACTCTTCGAAATTTCAAGATTTAAGAAAGATGTGAGACAATAAGATAAATCAAAACCCAAGTAAAAATAATTAAATCCACGAATTCTATTAGTGTGTGTGCCAAGACCTGGTGTCACAAGTGTATGAGCATCTAGTAGATTATACAAAATTCTAAATACTGTCCCAAAAAAATAGACAGAATACAAATACAAGAAGAGACACTAATTGCTGCAGAACGGCTCAGAAAGGCAGTTCACCACTAAGCCTCTGGATAACGTGAGTGCGCGTCGATAGGTCCTCCGATAGCACTTGTCTCAGGTCCTGCACAAAAAGTGCAACAAGCGTAGCATGAGTACGTAAACAACGTGTACCCAATAAGTATCAAGCCTAATCTCGAAGAAGTAGTGACGAGAGGTTGACTTTGACACTCACTAAGGGTCAATAATATCATAACAAAATATAATTAATTAAACATGATTTTTAGGTGAATAACAATAATTTTATTGATAAGCAGAAACGATTAATTCCTTACATTTCAATAATTTCCAATTTATCAATTAACTTCACAAGCAACATTTAAAATATCAAGGTATCGTGTAATTATTATTATTATTTGGCACGATTTCTGTCGAGGTCATACGACACGATCCATAGATGCATTTATACTGCCGAGGCGTTCGGTCCGCTCCATAAGAAAGGAGGTCATTTTCTTATGTACCTTCGGAATAAGGATATATATATTATGAGATTAATGCAAGATGATGTACAATTTCTTTTAACAATTAATTAATTTATACAAAAACAATTCAAGTATATGAGATTTCAATCTTTTACTATTTTTCCTAACAATTCACAGTATAGTTCAAATACTTTAATTAAATAAAGGATACAATTAACACACGTAATTCATGATTTGAGTCCTAAACTACCTGGATTTTAGCATAAATAGTAGCTACGCACAGACTCTTGCCACTTCGTGCGTATGTAGTCCCCACAATTGGCAACAATTATTAATTTAAATCACCTATGGGGTAATTTTCTCCTTACAAGGTTAGGCAAGAGACTTACCTCGACTTGCTCCAATTTAATCTACTAGTAGGTCTTTTCCTCAATTATCCAACTCTGAATGGCTCGAATCTAGCCAAAATAATTCGATACAGTCACCAAGAATTATAGGAATCAATTTCATAAGAAAATACAATATTTTTTAAATACAAATCCGAAATTAACTCAATTATCGTTTGTGGGGTCTACGTCCCGGAATCCGGCAAAAAATATGAAATATGAACGCCCATTCAACCACGAGCCTACCCATACCAAAATTATTAAATTCTGATAACAGTTCGACCCTCAAATTCTCAAATTTATCCAAGAGGATTTTCAAACTCTTCCAACTTAATTCACCAATTAAATGATAAAAAAGTGATGGATTCGGGTAATTTAACCAATATCGAGTTAAGAACACTTACCCCGTTATTTTTTCTGAAAATCTCCCAAAAGTTGCCTCAATTTGAGCTCCACATCGGTAAAAATGGAAAATGGGACGAAGTCCCATTTTCAAAACTTAAACTTTCTGCCAAGTAATTTGCTCTACGCGACCGCGAACCTTCTCACGCGATCACGAAGCACAATTTTTCCACTGCCCCAAATTAACCCTACGCGATCGCGGACTTATCCACGTGATTTCGAAGCTCAAACTCACAGGCCTACGCGATCGCGAACTCGTCCACGCGATCGTGAAGCACAAACGCGTGACCTTCACTTCTGCTCCACTTACTCTACGCGACCGTGATCTTCTTCACGCGTTCGCGAATAACAAACTCCCATATCTACGCGATCGCGACTCTCTTCACGCGATCGCGAAAAACAAAAATCATCACTGCCACAAACAAGCCTACGCGATCGCAAACTATTTCACACGATCGCGTAGAACAAAGTCGCCTCTGCCCCAAATTAGCTTACGTGATCGTAGATGAACCTATGCGATCGCGTATAAGGAAACCAGAAGAAAAATACCAGCAGCTGTCAGCTATCTCCCAAATGCCAAAAATGATCTATTAGCCGTCTGAAACTCAGCCGAGTCCCTCGGGAACTCAACCAAATATACCAACAAGTCTTATAACATCATACAAACTTAGTCTAAACCTCAAATCATATCAAACAATGCTAAAACCACGAATCATACTCCAATTCAATCTTAATGAAACTTAAAATTTCCAACTTCTAAATTTGATGCCGAAACCTATCAAATCAAGTCTGATTGAGCTCAAATTTTGCACACAAGTCATAAATGACATAACAGAGCTATGAAAATTTTCGGAATTGGGTTGCGACTCTGATATAAAAAAGTCAACTCCCCGATCAAACATCCAAACTTAAATTCCTATTAAGCCTATTAGGCTTGTAAATTCATGAAAATTTGGAATTTTGAAGAAAAACCTAGAAATTAGTATTTTTGGATTTAGACCACGCAATTGGACATGGAATTGAGTAAAAATTATATATTTGGGTTCGTGAGGTTATGGGTTGCATTTATCTTCAAAGATTTCCAACATCTGGGCACGTGGGATCGAGGTGAATTTAGGAATCTCCCAATTTGGGTTGGGTAGCTACTCTAATAGCTAAATTATGAACTTTTGAGTATATATTAATTAATTTATACAATATTTGGCTAGTTTCGGATTGTTCGGCACCGACTTGAGGCTTTTAGAGTGGTTAGTGGACCGGAAAGTTAACCTGGGAACGAGGTAAGTCTCTTACCTAACCTTGTAAGAGGGAATTTACCCTATACGTGTTTAATTGCTATCTGTTACTACTTGTGGGTGCTACGTACGAAGTGATGAGAGTTCGTACGTAGCTAAAAATCATGCTTATGTCCGGATAGTTTTAGGACTCTACTATATAATACATGTCTTATTTGTACTCTACTTGTTAGTTTAAGTACTTAAATTATATTGATACTTGATAATTGATTCGTAAAGACCGAACTTCATTACTTGGGATTTTTGGCGGGTTAATGACCATTAGTAGAAATTGTATCTCCTTGTGTATTNTCGAACTTCATTACTTGGGATTTTTGGTGGGTTAATCACCATTAGTAGAAATTGTATCTCCTTGTGTATTCTTCTTGTAGTAGTCGTTAAATCGGAGTTCGTAGTGTAACGACCCGATCGGTCGTTTTGACTTCTAGCGCGTTGTTCGGCAGTTTGAGACCTTGAGTAGATTTATTTCAAGTATTATGACTTGTACGTGTGGTCGAAATCAAATTTCGGGATGTTTGGAGTTGATTTGGTAAGAACATTCTAAATTTAGAAGCTTTAAGTTGGAAGAATTGACTAAGGCATGGATTTATAGATAACGACCTCGGAATCGGTATTTGAAAGTTACAATAGGTTCGTATGGTGATTTCGGATTTGGGCGTATGTTCGGGTCGAGTATCGGGTGGCCCGGGAGTATTTCGGCACTTATCACGAAAGGCTAGTATTTTGAAGACTTAATAATTTCCTATGTTTGGGTTGGAATGGGTTTTTATCATATCGATGTCCGTTTAGGATTTCGAGCCTGAGAATAGCTCCGTATGGTAATTTTGGTCTTAGGAGCGTGTCCGGAAATTTATTTGGAGGTCTGTAGGTCATTTCGGCGAAAGTTGGAAATTTGGATGATTTTTGAGAAGTTTGACCGGGAGTGTACTTTTTGATATCGGGGTCGGATTCAGATTCCGGAAGTTGAAGTAGGTCCGTAATGTCAATTATGACTTGTGTGCAAAAGTTAAGGTCAATCGGACTTGATTTGATAGGTTTCAACATCAGATGTGGAAGTTAGAAGTTCAATAGTTTATTAGGCTTGAATCGATGCACAATTCATGATTTCGATATTGTTTGATGCGATTTGAGGCATCGAGCAAGTTTGTGTCGTGTTTTGGGACAGGTTGGTATGATTGGACGGGGTCCCGGGGGCCTCGGGTGTGTTTCGGGTTGGTTTCGGGTCATGTTTCCTAGGTTTTTCTGCTGCTGATGCTCGTTCTGGTGTCCTTCATCGCGAACGTGGGGAGGAGATCGCGTTCGTGAAAAGGGATTTGTGGGTTGGAAGAAATTACTCATCGCAAAGGCGACACAGGGGTCGCGAACGCGAAGAAGGAAGAGGGGCTGGGGACCCTGACCCATTAAGCCGTCGCGAACGCGAACGTGAAGAAAGAAGGGGGAAACTGGCTACCGCGAACGCGAGAGTTTGAACGCAAAAGCGAAGGAGCAGGGGTCAAAGGCTTCGCAAACACGAGGTATCGGTCGCGAACGTGAAGAGGAATTTTGGGGCAGAGTTATTTGGCATTCGCGAACGCGAGGCGTTGGTCGCGAACGCGAAGAAGGGTCGATTGTGCTGGGCAGACTGGTTTTAAACGGGATTTGGGTTCATTTCACCCATTTTTCACACGGCTTGGGCGATATTTGGAGCTCTTCAAGGGGGTATTTTCACCATTTAATGCAAGGTAACTGATTCCCACCTATCACAAGTTAAATATTTAGTTTATCGAATTTAGGCTTGTAAATTCATGAAAATTTGGATTTAGACCACGCAATTGGACATGGAATTGGATAAAAATTGTATATTTGAGTTCTTGAGATTTTGGGTAACGATTTCCTCCGAAAATTTCCGGAATCCGGGCAAGTGTGCCCGGGGTGAATTTTAGAAATTTTACCATTTTGGGTGGGGTAATTTATTGGATAGTATAATTTCGAATTATTGAGCATGTATTAATTATTTTATGTAACATTTGGATAGTTAAGGATTTTCGGCACCGAGTTGAGAGTTTTACACGACATCGTGATCGGAAGTGGGCTTTGAGACAAGGTAAGTCTCTTGTCTAACCTTGTAAGAGGGAATTCACTACATAGGTGATTTAAATTAATAATTGTTGCTAATTATGGGGGCTACGTACGCACGAGATGACGATAGTCCGTGCGTAGCTACTTAGGACTCAAATCATGAATTTCTTGTGATAATTGTATCCTTATTTAATTAAAGCAATATAATTATATTGTAAATTATTAGAGAAAATGGTAAAAGATTTAAATCTCGAATACTTGAAATTTTGTTCAGAATATATAGCCGTTGTAGAAATTTGTACATCCTCATGTGTTAATCTCATAATGTGTGTGTGTGTGTGTATATATATATATATATTCTCATTCCGGAGGTTCATAAGAAAATATCCTCCTTTCTTGTGGAGCGGGTCGAACGCCTCGGCATGATAGATGCATCTATGGATTGCGCCGCACGTCCCTCGGCAGTGTACATGACACTCAGGATCGGGTCATCCTCGGCATAAATCATGCCTAATAATAAAAATTATACGATACCTTGATATTGTAATTGCAGCTTGTGAAGATAATTGATAAATTGGAGATTATTGGAATTTGAGAAATTTATTATTTCTGCTTGTTATGAAAATCATTATTGTTAGCCTAAAAATCATGTTTAATTAAATATTTCTATTGTAATATTATTGATCCATAGTGAGTGTCAAAGTCGATCTCTCGTCACTACTTCTTCGAGATTAGGTTTGATACTTTCTGGGTACGCGTTATTTATGTACTCATGCTACACTTGCTGCACATTTTTGTGCAGGTACATATATGTCTAGCGGCCTTGTGGGTGCAGAGGTGTGGTTAATGCGGAGACTTAGGTGAACTGCATTCTATATTACGATCTGCAACCAGTAGAGTGTCCTTCAGAGTTATTTATATTTTTCCTGTCTAATTTGTATTCCGGACAGTTGTTGTATTTTATTTTATATTCCTAGTATATGTTCATGCACTTGTGACATCGGGTTTTTGGAGTGGTTATGGGTTGTTTAGTAATTTAGTTGCTAAATTATTTATCACTTACTCTATGAGTTCTATCTTTACTATTTAATTGACGAAATTTTGATTTCAAAAATACTACAATGGGTAATTAAGTTAATTAATTATGGTTGGCTTGCATGACAATGGTGTTAGGCGTCATCACGACCTTTAATGAATTTTGGGTCGTCTCAACATGGTATCAGAGCACTAGGTTCACGTAGGTCTCACGAGTCATGAGCAAGTCTAGTAGAGTCTTGCGGATCGGTACAGAGACATCTGGACTTATCTTCGAGAGGCTACAGGACTGTTAGGAGCACTTCCCTTTCTTGATTTCTCATTGTGCGATTTGATTCCTTTGAGGCTTATGTCATCATTTCCTTCCTATTCGATTTTATGCAACGTGAAACGCCTGTTATAAAATTGGAATCGAGGAATTTTAAATGGCACTACTGATGTAGAGCAGGATGTTTCTCCCTGTGTATTCGATTGGGCTAATGTTATTGCCTTGCGGAAGGATGTTCTGTCATCTCAGCTCAGTAGCTATATTTTTAATGGTTTTGGGGCTATGCACCAATTGCTATGATGTTCATGAGCGGTTATCGCACAGTATTGAAGTAATGGTAGGATACTTGTCTATGTGTAGGGGCAGTGAATGATTTGAAATGAGGTTTTACTCAGTGCATGATTCGGAGATTCAATATTTTATTTCCGGCGGAGGAAAGGCAATCAGGCTACGAATGGTCAGGTTTGGGTCGATGGGGTAACAAGACTTGAGCGTGGTGGAATTCTCATATATAATGTGGTGTCGTCGTCCTTGTTGAATGTGTTAAGTTCGCCGGTGTTATGGTCTTCTTCAATTTGCCTTCGGGGTAAGGTATTATGAAATGGTATCGGAGAAGGAGTTATCAGAAATAACGGGGTGTAGCGATTTCAGGATCGAATCGGTGTTTCTAGTGTTGATGGCTCGAGAAAAAGGATCTTCGGAAAGGTTTAAAGTTAGTAGCGATCTATTGGTTCAAGTGCTACAGAGATAGATTTTGATTTAAGGCAACAACTGGGCAACGAAGGATGAGAAAGGACACGTGGGAGGTGTCTTGCGGTGGTTAAAATTTTAGAAGGCCAAGTGTGAGAAACAAAAGCCGAGTAGTTGCTTAAAGGAGAGGGTTTTACCAAAGTGGGAGAGCGGTAGAGTATCATATGGGTTATGTGGTAGGATAGATACACGCCTTGGGGAAAGTTTGGAGTAATTTGGGATTCATAGTGGACATTGACTAGGTTTACGGGCTTAATTTGGAATATTGGTTTCTATATTGAGGAAGATTGGGTGCGATAGGAGGGAGCTGCTTAATAGGAAGCATGATACAACGTGACTTTGGATTCGAATGTATTGTCGCACCTTTAGTTGATGTCCTTGAGGAATGAACAAACTTGTACAACTGGTGAATGAGCACGGGCTCAGGATGGTTTATTGGTTTCATGGTAATTGTACTCGGTGCAGCGTTGTTGGAGGATGTCAGCATGGAATTTCCACAAGTGGAATATCTCCTGTGAGCAGGTTAGCGGTTACGTGGTGTTGATGAAGCTTCTACGAAGAATTTTATTGGCTATCCAGTAAGAAGTCAAACATGTGAATGTGCCTAGTGATTCAGAGCGTTCATGAAATGGTTAACAGGAAGATTTCGAGGAATTTGGTGTGTCGATTGCACGAGGTCATGTCAGTGAGGAAGAGGGAATATTGGTAGGTTCCAGGGTTATGTAATGGTAGCTTCAAGCTAAGCGGAAGAGCCCCACTGCCTACGATTGGATTGCATGTTTATCTACTTGTGAGGTTTCTGGTTATCGGTATGTTGGTGGGTTATTACGGCTAAGGAAAGAGAACATCAATGGTGAAATAAGCAAAGGATTTGAGGAATTTGTGCTATAATTGGCCTAACCAATACATGTTCAGGCTTTGGGAAGACTCGATATTTATGCTTCGTGTAGATGTGATGTACAATGGAGTTGATTCAGCCGGGTGCTTCTTTGAGAGGGCGTTCATATGCTAACAGAGACTTGGAGTTGATTATTGTAACGACCCAGCTGGTCATTTTGAGCGTATTAGCCCTGATCCCCTATTTAATGCATTTCCCGTATTTGTTACTGCTTATGTGACTTTTCGGGAGGTCTTATTTTGGTTTCAGAGTGTTTTGGGACACTTAGTCACTAAATCAGAAGCTTAAGTCTTAGAATTTTAACCGTAGTCAGAATGGTATGAAGACGACTTCGAAATGGAGTTATGTCGGTTCTGTTAGCTACGTTGGGTGATTTTGGACTTAGGAGCATGTCCGGACTGTAAATTTGAGGTCTATAGCTGATTTAGGCTTGAAACGGCGAAAGTGAAATTTATGAAAGTTTAACCAGGGGTTGACTTTTTGACATCGGGGTCGGATTCCGATTTCGGAAGTTGGAGTGGGTCCGTAATGTTGAATATGACTTGTGTTCAAAATTTGAGGTCAATCGGGCGTGGTTTGGTATGTTTAGGCATCGTTTGTAGACTTCAGAAGTTTAGAAGTTCTTTTGGCTTGAATCCGGGTGTAATTAGTGTTTTGGTGTTATTTTGGGTGATTTGAAGGTTTGACCAATTTCGTAGGGGGTCATATGACTAATTGGTATGTTTGGTTGAGGTCTCGAGGACCTCAGGGCGATTTTGGGTGGTTAACGGAAGAATTGGAGTTGATGAAATGCAGTTGAAGCTGCTGGTTCTAGTGTCTTCCGCACCTGCGGAGTGGGAGCCGCAGGTGTGAGCCTGCAGGAGCAACTGAGGAGCAGTAGATGCAGCC